>JANZLD010000006.1:74294160-74331631 GCA_026413575.1 Erythroxylum carthagenense
GCCTAGGAACTTAAATGCTTAAGTGGTCTTCCAATTTTGCCCTCATGCATAAGTTACCACCTTAATTCAATTTAAATTCATGTCATAAGATCTTACTCACATTAACATGCTAATAAACTCCCATTAACATGCTAATTAATTACAAAAAATAACATAAATAATCTATCAATGCCTCAAAATCCATTTAAGTCATGGTTAACTCCTTCTAACAATCATCACCTTTTCTAATCATGCAATTGAAGGAATTTGCTTGCACTTCCTCCTAGAGAAACGTTCCTCATTGTCTTAATTTTCTAATAACACCAAAATCATTCAATTTGGTTTGGAAATTCGAAAGTTGTATCCCAAACTATTCTTATGCTGAAACAATATGCTATGCTCAAATTTCACCTGAAAATTGACTTTCTTAGAGACCAAATTAAAGCTCAATTTCATCAAACAATTTGTAGCCTTATCTCTCTAGTTTAATCCAAATCAATAATCATCTCATTCGGATAATTAGAGTAGAAGTTATGGCTAAAACACCGAAGCATACTCCATAAACATTTTTCAACTACATTTTCCAGCTTTTGATTCCCAAATTTCTCATACAACCCATCTTGTAACTAAACTATCTTTTCTATTTCTTTTCAATTTTATAAATTCTTCTTTTCTTTACACATGAATAATCACCAAAATTTCTCATTTAGTAGTTCTAACTTTCAAGAAAGGTTCAGGGTCTAACAGAATTTATCAAGGAAACATTCAATTATGCAATGACTAATGCATGTATGCAATACCCAACACAACATATCAATTTAGTTAATTCAATATAAAGGCTTATACTAAAACAGGTACGCATTACTATATATACCTGTTCATTATATATATATATCTCACCCAATAACATATCTAAACATCATAAACAAAACAACTTTCATATTCATAACTAGTGCGCATCTGGTCCTGATGCATACCTATCAGATGGCACGTCCTACAAATCTTTTCTTCCTCACAATCGAACATAATAATACATATCAAATTATTAAGCATGGAATTTATCAAGTAAACATTCAATTATGCAATGACCAATGTATGCATGTAATACCCAACACAATATATCCATTTAGTTAATTCGATATAAAGACTTATACTAAAATGGGTACGCATTACTGTAATATATATATCTATGTGTGTGTGTGGTTATGCTTTGCTAAATGTTCCCAGCATTGAACATTATTCACTTGCTGGTACAACTAGGGTAATAGTAGGTCAGTATAAACTTACCTGGTAATAGAATTCGTCCGTTCAAACCTTCCGATGAGGTTCTTCTCTTGCTATACCTAGTAAATCAAAAGAAAATATCTCAATCAATGCTAATTAGGAGTTATTAGGCTTTAATAACAATTTATGTATCATTTGAATTGCCTAAGTAGTCCTTTTATGAAATTCAAAAATTTTCTTATATTCTCGTCGAAACATTTCGTGATTATTAATTCGCAAACTATTGAAAATCTTACAATGGTTCTTTAGAGAAAAATGATCGGTATAACTCTTAATTTTTTTTACAAAAGCAACCAAAATGGTCGTTGGAATAGTACTTCCGACGACTGGAATATTCCTCCGGTTACCGGAATATTCCCCCCAGTTACCTAAAAATCTTTATTCTCATAATTCAACAATGTTTATACCAAATGAATGATCTTGATTAGTATAACATCTTTCTCCAAAGCAACAAACTCAAATTCTCAGCAGATTTGAACAAATTGAAGAAAAATAAGTTAATCTAGTGATTGGCGACGATCCGGGCGGTGGTTGGCGATGAGACCACAAGGCTTTTGTTCTTGACTTTGAGACAAGTTGATTGGTGGTGGTGGTGACATGCAACAACCACCGGAAGCGACGAATCGATGATTGACATTTTTCGTCAGTTTTGTCCTCAATTTTTAAGACAATTCTAGAGATGACGGTGGCTAAAAGGGGTATAGTTGTAACGGGCTCGTCAAGAGGAAGAGATTGGTATATAAAACTAATTGGTTTGAGTCACCGACGATGAAGAATGGTTAAAGAGAGAAAATTCATGAATAGTAGCTTTTGGGGGTTAAAATAAAAATATGAGAAAATGGGGAAAAAGAAGAAGTTGTCTCTTATATATAGAGAGCATACAGGATGTTACAGATGGCTATGAAAGTGGGAAGTTGCATGGTAAACTTGCTTATGGATGTTGTTGAAATGCCATTCACTTGTGACACTTGCTGCTTGTTGGTGGGCTTGTGGCCTGTGGACCTTACCTAGTCTACTGGTGTGGTGCACTTGGTTGTGTCTATAAGGCATTGATGTGGTGTGTAGTTGATGAGAGCTTGATGTATGCTGGCTAGAGAAGCTGATGGACGTTGCTTGTTTTGGTGTTGCGCCAGTACTGCTATAGAAGCTTAACGCTTGGTGTAACTTGATGCCTGGGACATAGAGCTATTTGGTGGAGCTTGGTGGAATACTGGTGGAGCTCAGAGATATTGATGTGGGGTAGGAGATAGAACCTAAAAAAAGTAAAAACAAAGTTAGGGTTTTGGTTTTATATTATGTTATTATTTTTTGTATTTTGAACTATTATTTTTTAAATATAAAAATCCTAAATTTTTATTTTTATTTATTTATATCATCATGTTATTATTTTTATTTCTTATTTTTTAAAAATCACAAATTCCTTAATAAACAGTTTACTAACATCTACAAAGAGTGATCTTGTTTTATGAATATTAGTATTTTGAAATTTAAGGAATTCTATTCCAGCAAGCTCGCGTCTTATAAATTTAAGTATTTTAGAACTTAAGATGGCTACTACTTTAAATGGAGTTACATAAGGCGTGATTATGTCTTATGAATTTTAGTACTTTGAAATTTAGCTTAATTAGATTTTGTTTATGAATTTAAGTATTCTAGAATTTAAGACCTAATTTTTTCCTTACACCAATAAAACATTACACAAAACAAATAGATAAACTTATGAATAATTGAAATGAAACTAATAAAAAAAATCATAATGTTTGGGTTGCTTCCTAAAGAGCATAATTGTTTAATGTTGTTATGCTTAAAAATATTTTTTCTTCTCAATCTTTTGCATATTAGAGAAGTGCCAAATCAATATTTATCACACTTAAAACCATCATATCATTATAAGATGGTTTCAATATATGTCCGTTTAGCTTGAAGGTTTTTTTAGTATCTAAACTCCTTATTTTCACTGCACCATAAGGAAATATATTATTGAAAATAAAAGGACCAATCCATCTATAATGTAACTCACTTGGAATGAGCTTTAAGTAAGAATTATATAATAACATTTTTCCCACCTCAAATTGCTTCCTCAAGATCAAATTATCATGGACCAATTTGATTTTCTCTTTGAAAACTTTTGAATTCTCTTAAGTATCCAAGTTTCTTTAGCTCTTGCAATTACAATATCCTTGCCTCCCCCAACTTTTCCAAATCCAAGTTACAATGTTGCATTGCCTAATAAGCTCTATGTTCAATTTCCATAGATAAATACTAAGCTTTACTAAAAGCCAAGCAGTAAGGAGATATTCATATTAATGTTTTGTAGGTTGTATGGTAAGCCCAAAGAGCATTGTATAGACATAGAATTCAACCCTTTCTTCTCATAATAACCATTTTAAAAATAGATTTCACTTCTATATTCAATATTTTTGCTTGTCCATTCATTTATAAATGATATATGGTGGCTGCTCAATGATGCACTCCATTCTTTTTAAATAAAGTTGTCACTATTCTATTGCAAAAGTTGCTCCCCTAATCACTAATAATGGCTCGTGGAATTCCAAATGTATTGAAAATATTAAACTTTATAAAACCTACAACAACTATTGAATAATCAGTCTTGGTAGCTTTTGTTACCATGCACTTTGAAACAAAATCAACTACTAAGAGTATATAAGAAAAACTATGAGATAAAGGAAAATGACCTGTAAAATCAACTCCTCATACATCAAATACCTCAAATATAAGAATTGGAGTTTGAGGCATTTCATTTCTACGAGACAACATACATGTCTTTTTGCATCTTTCTTCTTGTCCTTTGTTTAATCTTTCTGAGATGATCGTAGGTAGTGACTCTCTTTCACCCAAATGGACATACTTTAGATGATTATGTAGGGCGTTTAAATCTATCTTTAGAGCCTACAAAATAGAAGACAACATTTTCTTGTGAGTTATAGTAATTTTAGCATTTAAAGTTTTTGAATCTATTAACATCATTAATAACGACACTACAACTTCACATGTTTCATCGACTTGCTCATTCACTTCAAATTTATCATTAAACTATAACTCACCATTAACACTTTCTTCATTAAAAATATCATGCAAAATTGAATCCACAATATCCATAATCATAAACGGAGTGAAAATCATTAAGCTATTTCATTACTTTGAAAATATTAGATTTTGTTATTTCTCCATCAAACTCAAAGGAAATAGTACCCTTATCCCCATCAGTTTTTGTTTTAGTTGCCTTCATGAACAATCTTCCTAACAAAATTGAAGCTGAATGTTTTGTGATATCTTTGTTCATTTTCAAGACGTAAAAGTTTATTGGAAATCCCAAACCATTAACTTAAACTAAAACATTCTCTATAACACTAATAGAACACGTAAAAGAATGATCAGCTAGCTAATCACAGTAGTTTCTTACAAAGAATTCATATTTAAACTTTAGTAAATTAAGTATAGCATGACATTGCTATATTCACCTAAATCTATCATGACATGCTCAATTTTCTTATCATTAATGATATAAGGAAGTGTAAGCATACTTGGATTTTTGCATCTTTCTAGTAATTTTCTATTTATAATAGCTGATACATTCTTACCCAAAATTATTTTATCTTTATCCTTTAGCTTCCTTTTATTTATGTATAGTTCTTTCAAGAATTTTTCATATTTTAGAATTTGCTTGATGACTTCTAAAAATGGTATATTGATTTCCACTTTCTTGAAGGTATAAAAGATCTCTTTCTCATATGCCTCTTCCTTTGATTTGGCCAACCAGCAAAGGAAAAGAGGTACATGTATATTAGATGATATGGGTAAAGAAAAATTAGATTGTACCTTATTTTTATCTTATCTCGAACTTCATCTTTCTTCTCTCCTTCTTCATGCTTTTTTTTTTACCTCCATTAGTAAGAAAGATTTAGATTGAATTTCCTTCCCACTTCTTAATATCATTGCAGTCACATTCTCCTTAGATTCACCACCTTTTATAAAGGCAATTTCTTGATAGTTGTGCTTTTAATTTACTAACAAAGGTGACTAATTGAGTGATATAATTTCCTAAGTTTAAAAAACTTGCTCCTATTTTTTTGTTGAAATTATTGAGTATTAGTAGTAAGTGCCTTAACAATTTCATCTAAAGACATACATAAATTTAAAGATTGAGAATGAGCATGTGTAGGTGGTTAAGGTTATCTATTAAAATTGTGAACTTGAAATCTTTATTTCTCTTTTTGATTTTCATATCTAAAGTTATGATTAAAAAAAGGGTCATATTTTCGTTAAGGTTGACCTAAAAATCCCCCTGTTGCATTAGCTTCTTAGGATTCTTGTTGCAATGTAGGGTACATATATGTAAGATGCCTAGGGAATTGAGTATATTTCACACACTCATGTTGATTGCATAACCTACATCCACGTAACGAACTAGAGTAGTTAAATATAAAATTTTATCTTCTAAGTAAGTATTACTTACCTCATTCATACACTTAACAACTCCATCTATCATTGTCCCAAAATGTTGAGAATTTTCAGCCATATTTGAAACTAGTTGTTTGGTCGCCTTTGATGTTTTATTTATTAAAACTCCTCCACTAGTTATATTTTATAAATAAAAATAAAGTGAAAATGTATTAGAAAAATTCACAATTTAGATATATGACCCTAGAAAATAATTATTTGACTTTAAGAGGTGAATTTTCTAACTAAGGTGAGTTCAAATAATTTGCACATATTAGAAATTATATTATTTCTCATATAAAAACTTATATTTGTTTCATTTTCTCTTTTTTTTTTCTTTTCATGTGAGTCATTTGGGAATAACCTTTATACTAGTTAGGAATAAGACTGCGTATTATTGAACTTTCTCGGAACTTGTGGAACAGTAAGATTTATAGTAGGTGTTGTTGTTGTTGTTATTTTCCCCTTTTGCATGCAATGTTGAATTAAAAAAACTAAAAAAAATCATTTTGGTGATACTTACATTGTCTTTACTTTAGCTTTAGAATCATTTGAATATGAATTTAATTTATATTTTAAATCAAGTCCTTAAATTTTCAAATTTAAGATATATTTTTTAATCACAAGAAACTTTTATAAAAAATGTAAAATATCATATGTTTAATAGTTATAATATACATTTTTTATATATTAAAAATGAGCTCGAGTACATAAGAAAATAGAGATTAAGCGTTATTTAAAATTTTTAATTTCTACTGTACTAAATATAAGATATTTAAGATAGTTAATTTGTTCAACTATTGAAAAAGTTAAAGTCAAATTGATCTTTACATGAACTGTAAGGAATTCAAATTTGCATCTAAGTTATTTTTTATATTCAAACTATTCTTGTAATTATCTACTCCATGTCAAGAACAAGAAGTGTATTCTTCTAATTATTTTTAAAACGTGGATTAGTAAAAAAAAAATCCCACTCATACTAAAATGACGGCCTGTGGATTGGGCTGAGGGTGAGATATGAATCCAAACGTGAAATGATGCGCGGTCTCTATGAAGCCCATTCTAGGCCCAGTTTAACTAAACCTTTGTAAGAATCAACGAACATGGAAAGAGAAAGGAAGTGAAAATGAAGCGTAACGTGCGTGAAGTACTGAAGTGAAGACTCGAGTAATTACAAGAGAAGACCGGCAGTGATATAGCGATTTAGTGTTTTCTGATTGTGTACTTGCTCCAGATTTTTGGCATTTCAAGAAGAGAGAAGCAAAGATGGAGGTGGAATTGCTAGAGTTGCTCAAAGATCTCGAAACTCTCAAGCGATCGCTTCCTGATTCCTCACTTCATGCTTCCATCGATAAGGTTTTCTCTTTCAATTAAATGGCCCTGATTCCTTTTTTATTCAACTGTGATTAAGAATCTAGGATTTTGTTCTCCTTTTCATTGATTTTGATCGGCATGCATTGGTTCGGATTTGAAACAGAATTTTTTTTTCTTTTTTTCCTCTTTGTTATTGTTTGCTTGAGTTATGAGGAGAGTGTGGTTGCTATAGAGTGAATTTTAAGTTTGTGATATTAGCAATTGCAGTAGGTCGCGTTCGCAGTGCTTGAGGATGTTGAAATGGAACAATTTTCTTTAAAGAAGTGAAATTTAGTTTTTCGAAGGAAATTTTGGATGAGTTCTCCTTTTCTAACCGGTACTTGTTTTTGTATTCTGCTCTAGATGCGATTGCGAGTGGATTATGTCACAAATCTGGCTAACGCGGCACCTGCACGGCGTTCTAAAGTGAAGGTGTTGTTTCTATCTTCATCCACTTCATGTCACAGTTTTTTGTCAGTATTAAACTGGTTATTATGGTCAAGATTGTGCCTGAATTGACTTACGTTTCCCAGGATATGAGTGCTGAGGTGGTCGATACCAATCCTTATAGTAGGCTAATGGCGCTTCAGAGAATGGGAATTGTTGAGAACTATGAGAGAATACGGGAATTCTCAGTTGCCATTGTTGTCTGTATTTATCTCCTTATTAATTTCGTTTAGTGTTTCAAAATTAGACTTGTCAGGTAGTTCTATGTGTCATGATGCATGAGTGTCCACTTGCTAACATGTATTCACATGTTCAATTGGTACTTCAAATTGTGAAATTTGAGATTTTCTTTCTAAAAGAAATTAGTTATCTTTGTGATGAGCCATGTCAGGTTAAAACTGCATAAGGTGACGTTGTCATCTCTGAGATGCGATCGAATTTTACAACTGAAAAATACTGGGTTTTTGATAAAGCTTTATTCTTGAAAGCACATATGATAGGCTATAACATATTCTTATTCAAAGCAATTTCTTTTAGTTGATATCACGCTTTTTTGGGAGTACGACAGAAAATATCACCAAATAGCTGTCTTGCATGGACCTTTGAAGTGCATTTATCTCTCTACTTTATGGGACTATTTCCCAATAACTTCTGTGGAGGAATTTGATTAATGAAAACTGATCATTTTCTTGTCACTTCAGGGGATTGGGGGCGTTGGCAGTGTTGCTGCTGAAATGCTAACAAGGTGTGGCATAGGTCGTCTTTTGTTGTACGATTATGACAAAGTGGAGTTAGCTAACATGAATAGGCTTTTTTTCCGCCCTGAACAGGTCTCTAGAGTTGATTTTTTTTCTTTTGCCAATAATCATTGTTGGATATAACGAGGATCAAAAAGTTAGACAGGAGCTTGTTTTTCATACACATTGCTTCTCTTCTTAGTAGTGCAGATTGGAGCTGCAAAATTTTAGGCAAAAAATTGGATTTTGATTGTGAATATGAATCTTAAGATCTTCCTTGTTCACTAATAGACTTTCACTTGATAGGTTGGCATGACAAAGACTGATGCTGCTGTTCAGACCCTTTCAGACATAAATCCAGATGTTGTTCTTGAGGCAAGTTACCCTTTGATTTCAGTGTCTATTTATTTTGTTTTGCAGTAGGGGTTGATTAAGAGGAGAGGGAGAAGGGAGTTGGTATTGCTTATTGTTTTCTCTTTTCTTATCTGTTGCTGTGAAAACCTTGCCATTCAATAAGACTGTTTGCATATAATTGGTGGTACTGCAGTAAGTTATGGTTATATCAGCATTTTGACCACTATGTTTATGTCTATAACTAATTTGCAAGAGTTGGAGAAATTTTCCTCTATGATTATATATTAAAGCTACTTCATTCTGATGTATTTTTATTGTTCAGAGCTATACACTTAACATAACAACAGTGCAAGGTTTTGATACCTTCATGTCAAGTTTAAAAAATAAGACATTTCGCCCAAGCAAAGAAGGCAGCGGAGTTGATCTTGTTTTGAGTTGTGTAGATAATTATGAAGCCAGGATGGCTGTTAACCAGGTAATACAGAGCGCGACCCTGAGATTTCTTGGGATTTTATTTTATATGTTGGCTCGTGAACATTTTACATATTCATCTTCTTCTATTGTGTCTTTCTGGTTAGTTAAGTTTTAACACTGGTCTGATTTCTTTTCCAGTTTGCAGAAATTATATATTTTATGTTTCCTGGCTCACTCTACTATTGTTTTCCAGGCTTGCAATGAGTTGAATCAAATATGGATGGAATCTGGTAACCAACACTTTTCTCAACTACTATAATATGTTATCTTTTTTTCTATTCTTTGTGGGTCCAATTTGCTTGATAAAAATAAATTTGACTCCAGTTCATTCTGAATGTTTGCGTATCATAATATCCTGTATTATGACCTTTGTCAGATTTTCTGGCATGATAATTAAAAAATGGCACACTTTAAGTCAACTAATAGCTTTTACTCGTAGTCTCTTGTCTGATATTTGCCTATCTTGTATACTTTTCTGTAATGAGTCCACCTCATTGGTGTATTTGAAATAAATTTAAAAGAAAGTTGTTGACAGGGGTATCTGAGGATGCTGTATCAGGTCACATTCAACTATTGGTTCCAGGAGAAACTGCCTGTTTTGCATGTGCTCCTCCTTTGGTATGCTTCTCATCTGAAATTGGAATGAGATTTTGGGTAGAATTAAACTTTGTGAAACTGTTCAAATTCCAGAAGGAATGAATATATTTGTAATTTCACTTTAATCTTTGTGCATATTCAGGCCTTTCATCGTAGACAAAAATTAGACAAGTTGACTAAAAAGTAAACATCAAGTAGTTAAAGGGTCCAAATGAAAATTTTACAGTTTAGATATATGGGGCTGGAGATCTGGAGGGACGTAACCTAAATGTTTCAGAGTTTTCTAGTCCAAAGGCTTATATTCTACAAAATAGAGAAGTTTTAGTTGTGTGATAATTGACATAACAAGCAGCTTTTACTTCTCTCAGGTTGTAGCATCTGGAGTAGATGAGCGAACACTCAAGCGTGAGGGAGTTTGTGCTGCATCTTTACCAACCACCATGGTAGTGTCTTCACAAAGTTCAATTTGGTGTACTATTTTAGATTTTAGTTGTGCAATGATCCTAATTTAATTTTAGATTTAGTTTTCTAACAGTAAGTGGCATTGAGTTCAGGGAGTGGTTGCAGGTCTTTTAATTCAGAATACCCTTAAGCTTCTATTACAGTTTGGGAATGTATCACCCTACCTGGTAAATTCTGTTTTCCCCCTCTCTAAGGCTCTCTGATGACCTTTGTGTGCCAAAATTTGCAGACTCTTCCTTGATCTAGACATTTATGAATTAGGCTAATGTCTTCCTTGTTGCCGTTATGTTGTGAGATTAGAGTAGTAAATACTAAATACTACATATTTGTGGACTCTGCCAGTTGATTTTCACAGTTTTTGGTTTGTTGCCTGGTTGCAGGGGTACAATTCTCTTAAAGATTACTTCCCAACCATGGAAATGAAGCCCAATCCTCAGTGTTCAAATGCGGCTTGTTTGGAGCGTCAGGTATCTGCAAATCCATGTTCTAGGTATATGTGGTTTCACAGCTGGTACTAAGAGGCGTTATCATTGTGCAGAAAGAGTATATGCTTACAAAGCCGATTAGGGATGCTGCAGCTAAGGCCAAGTTGGAAGCAGCAGCATCAGTAGCTCCAGAAGGCCCACTTCACGCTGATAATGAATGGAACATTAGGTATTATTGGGGGAGTTAACGGTGGTAAATGATATGTAAACTTGTATATAGCATGCAAACAGAACATAATAGTCTGATCCCCTTATTTTTGTGTTTAGAGTGTGAAGATTGATCAGATGTTTTTCCTTGTTTCTTATTTCCCCTTCTGCTTTAATTGTTTGTACAGTGTTGTTGATGACAGTGACCCGGACAGGATTGATGGCGCTACATCAGGTATTCTTAGTTCTTCTGCCTGAGTTTGTCCAGTAATTGGCATAGTCTCTTCACAGTATGATACTGTAGGGGACTTGGATGGCATGCCGTTTTCTCTTATAAATAGCGTCCATTTTTGTCGTCAACGTCTTCCTGATGTCTGTACGGTGTTCTATTTCATGGTTTAGTTTCCTGATATCTGTCCATTGTTGGTCAGATGCTCTTCCCGAAGGTCTTAAAAGGGAGCTACCAACTGCAGACGAGTTTCAAAATACCCCACAAGCAGCTGTACCAACTACAACTACTGTTGATGACCTTGAAGAACTTCGTAAGCAACTTGAAGCGCTTAATGCTGAATGAAGACCTGCATGAGAAATTCTGATACTAATGACATTTTTGTGAAATAACATGATCGCCATCTTTTGAAAAGTGCCCCTATAGATACTAGCCAAAGGTTGGACTCGACTTGTTTTTAGGGCATTGATGCCTTGGTACTCTTGCTTACAGCATATGGGGTTCCCCCTTTTTTTGGGGGAAATTTGTATGTTGTACCTTATTGTTGGAAAACATAGGATTTTCTCAATTCCTTTGGAACTCAATTGGTCAAAGTGAGCAGTTAGAGAATTACTCGAACAGAACACAAAACCGTTGACAAATTTCCAACAATATAGGTTCGATGGAGAAGGGTTGAATCAGCCAATCAAGTTTGTTATTATTCCTATTTGTTGACTTGTACTGCATATTATTGTTATTATTTATTTATTATATTTTTAAAAAAAATTAAAATTTGCTTCAGTATAAAAGTAATAAAATGATTTATTATATTCTAATTAAATAAGTTGATATTTAGTGAAGAAAATGGTACTTTATCAATGAGTTGAATTTTTATTATAAATGTGAAAGAGAGATTTAATAAAGTTATTATAAGTAGTTATTAGGTTTCTTACATTTAAATAGCATATGTATAAATTTTTTACCCATTGTCATTAACAGATCCTTGCATTGAGAAATGTGCAAAAACATTTGGTCAAGAATGTTCCAAGTTAGGGATAATCAAATGGATCACTTGTTTCCATTTTAAATGAATGGATGCTTATAAACTCATGGTTGATTTTGGATCGTTCAATAAAATTAATGTAATATTAACATATTTCATAATTGTATAAATTAAATGAAAATTTTTTAATTTCTCTGCAAGAAATTAATCGGTTTTTGTTGACATATACAATGTACTTACTGCATGGGTTGTTTTGTGTTTGAAAATTGCAAAAAAGGGCGAAAATATCAACCTTATGAATATCATACCTATATCATATTATATTTACTTTTAATATGATACGGTTTCGATGCCAATTAATACTGATATTATTTTAGATTTTTTAAAAACTTATAAAATAGTCTTTAAAATTTTTAAAGTCACAATATAATTATTTAATATATTATTTCATACAAGTTAATCGTCACGTAATTCTTTATATAACCCATCAAAAGTTGTAGAAGTAGAATTCTACACTATTAACATTTTAATCATAAAAACATTTATATAATTAAAAGTGCAAAATTTTAGTAAATTTTAATTAATTTAAATTATAATTTGTGAAAATAAGTCCAATTACGAAAAACTTAATTTTACCTCAAGTGTCCTCATATAAAATAAATAACAATGTTTATGATAAAATATTATAATCGTTACTTAAAGGAAATTTTTAAAGTAAATTTATAATTTTATTATTAATATAATCAAATGGATAATAAATATAAGAGTCTAAATCATATAAATAAAAATATAATTATTAATAAATAATAATAACTACAATTGAATTAAAAGTAATATAGACACCATTAAAAAATAATTTTTTATTGTAATAATTCTTAATTTTCACAATAAAAGTAATATTATCATAGTTATAATTATAAATTTACAAAAAAATGGCATTTTCATATTAATTATATTTCATAAACGAAACCCTATTTTGATTTCTAAAGACACTTTGCAAGACTCAGAAGAGGAACATCAATTATAAGCAACTTTCTTTTTGTATTTTTATAGGGTTAATTACTAAAAAAGCTCAAACTTTCGTCAAATTTTCAATTATAGCTTGAAATTTAAAAATAACAATAAAATACCTAAATTTTCAATTTTTTTAAAGAAAAATTATAATTTTATTATTAATATAATCAAATGGATACTAAATATAAGAATCTAAATCATATAAATTAAAATATGTTTAATTAATAAATAATAATAACTACAATTGAATTAAAAGTAATATAGACACCATTAAAAATAATTTTTATTGTAATAATTCTTAATTTTGACAATAAAAACAATATTATCATAGTTATAATTATAAATTTACAAAAAATGACATTGTCATATTAATTATATTTCATAAATGAATAGAGTACTGATCGCGTTTCGATTCTTGAAGACATTTTACAAGAGTCGTAAGAGGGTCATCAATTATAAGCAACTTTTTTTTAATGTTTTTATAGGGTTAATTACTAAAAAAAGCTTAAACTTTCGTCAACTTTTTAATTATAGCCCGAAATTTAAAAAATAACAATAAAAGCCAAAACTTTCAATTGTTTTTGATTCTCGTTCGATGTTAGTCTCACTGTTATCTTTTCTGATGTGACATTGCCGAGTGTCAGGAGACCCTCATTAATTGGCCTAACGTAATTAGCAGAAGTGAGTTTGATTATTAAAATGACGTCGTTTCATGATAAAAATGAGATGGTGTCGTTTCAACAAGAGAAAATCACATTTGTCGATCCTCCCTCCTCCTAGACGCATGAAATCATTCTCAATCTCACCACGTTGTTCTCACTCTGTAACTTAAATCCCTAAGTTTGCTCTCACTTACTCTCACAATGTAACCTAAATCCCTAAAAGGGATGGTAATATGACCCTAACAGGGATGACATTTTCGCTCGGTCTGGCCCAACTCGTGTGTAACATTCCGTTACTCATATTAAGGCCAAAATAGTAAATGTGAGAGATTACTGAGAAATTAGGAAATATATCTCATGCACATGCATTACACAAGATGCATATACATATGAATATTGAATCTTTGCACATAAAGATAATTGTACATGCATTTATTGACAATTTCCAGGTATAATTATTTATAAATGTGATTATATTGGAAAGAGTGGTTTTTATATGTTAAAAATTGATTTGGGGAGTGTATAAATTGATTTAGAATTTTTGGAAATTTTTCTGAAAATTGTTGGATATTTTAGCTAGGAAAATTGCCAAGTGACAAAACAATTGTTAAATGGTAGTAGAAATTACTGTCCAATAACAATGAAAATTTTGATAAATGACTTTAGGAATTATTAATAAGTTCCATTAAAAATTGGGGAACAATTGGAGTAGAAATTGAAATTGATGGGACTAGTTAAATGAAAGAACCAATCAACTGTTTTAGAAATTGGACATGTGGCAAGTGACAAACATTACTTATCAAACAATGCCTTAAGCTCACTATTATTTGAATTAAAAAGAAATCCCCCTCCCCTTTATTTCGTTTATCTCCATTTTCGTAGCTCTCTTCTCCCTCTCTTCTTCATGAGTGTTGATCCTTCAATTCTCATCTTTCATGCTACTCTTCTGCCTTGCTCTCTCCTTCATTCTCACTAAAAGACCTAACATATTCCTCCATGATAGTTGATGATGGTGGAGATGAAAGAGTTAGGGTTTAATGGTGATTTTGAAGATTTGGAAGCTAAATCAAGTAAGTCATGTTTTAATTTTTATGGGTTGGTTAAATGAAGCAATTATGATAATAGTTAGAGGTTAATTTCATGAAATGGTGTTTTGGGTATATGGGTGTCGTGAATGGTGAAGGGTGTGTAAAATTTCTTGCTTTTTCGATGAGTAAAATTTATAGAAATGATATGGAGGTGGAATGATCATGATAAGGAGTTATATATATATTTATATTTATATATATTTGTTTCATGTAAATGCTAAATAATGGGTTAGGAGTAGATTATGGATGATTGATGTTGTATATGATGAGTAAGAAACTATGAGTTATGCTACACATGTTTTAAAGATGAATTGGTTATGAAATGGATGTTTTAATGAGAATGAAAAGTTAATGAGTATAGAAATGCATCTATAACCTATTTGTGTTAATGGTTGAGTGTATAAATGAGTTGAAATGGAGTTGAAAATGAGGAGTAGATGGAGTAGAAAAGGATGATTTTTGTACAAGTATGTTAGGTGTAAAAATCTGGAAAAACTTGAAGATAATGGATTGGAAAATGTTCACTGCTTATGCTCCAGTGTTTTAGCCATAACTTCTTCTAGAGTTGTTCAATTGAGATGATTTTTAATTTGGATTAAACAAGAGACATATTACTACATTTCTTATTAAGATATTGAATTTAAATTTTGTCTTTGAGAGTCTCAAATTTTAACATGAAATTAGGAACTAGGTGAAGCAAAATTTGTGGATGAATGTTTATGTTGTGTTATGTTTTGAACGTATGAGAATGTGTTATACTTTGGGTGTTTATGATCAAGTGGAGAATATGAAAAATGTATGGATGATGTTGAGTTGAAATTGGGTATAATTGAAGAAGTTATCCATTTGATATGATGAATCAAATGAGTTAAGAATTCAAAGTGAATGAAATTTGATTAGTGTTTGAATGATCGTGGAATGATATTGCATTAGATAAAAGTGAATTTGGGAAGATTAAGAGTATATGTGATGTTAGAATGGGTTTAGGATCCTTTGGAGGGATTTTGGAGATGAAAAATTTAATAAACCCGAAGGTTACATGGTCAGGTCGTGTAGATTCACATTGCCTGTGTGTTTTTGATGCAAAAAACACATTCTGACCCGAAAGAAACACGGACTACCCGTGTGATTTCACACGGCCGTGTATCTCAAAATAATGGAATCTCTTTTCAGTGTCTTCATAAAAGTTGTATATCTAGAATTTCTTTTCAAAACCATCTAAAGATGACCTTAATCTGACATCTCTAACGAAAGTTATGCTAATTGTACCAAAATAGGTACAATAGGATTGAGGATATAATCATGTTTGATTAATTTGGCCAGAACTTCACCATCTGACCTCCAAATGAAGTGATTCTTGAACCAATAGATTCTTAACACATTTTTATATCAATCCATGAAAATTCTAGTGTTATGAATTTATTTGGAAAATTTTGGTTGAAAGAAAGTGAGGTAATCTGTTGGAATAGTGTGAACTAGTGTGATTTCACTGAACATGGTTATATTTTGACCTTTAGTCATCCAAATGAGATGATTTTTTACTTCGAGTAAAGTAGAGAAATAGGGCTACAAATTAGATGAAGAAGCCAAATTTTGTTACAGTCTCTAAGACTTCCAATTTCAAAATGGAAATTGAGTATATTGTACTATTTCAGTATAAAAACAATAGACTCGAAATTTAGTTTTGGAGAAATCTGAAAGTGATTCAATGAGTAATAAATTTTGATTTCGATGGTTTTAATGAGATATAAACTTAAGTATAAATTATACTTAGGTGAGTTTTGAAATAGAATGAATTATACGACGAGGATAATGAAAAAATACCCAGAATTGTCATGAACATGCATGGTACATATTTCATTGCATACATGTGCATTATTAAACACGTATAATTGTGCAAATTGTAATATGTGTATGTTTTGCATGATATAGAGAAACGTATTGAGCGCCATCATCTCGACATTTCTAGACCTTAGAAGCAAATACTAATATGGAGCATACTGTGAGTCGACCTAGATGGTCTCATTTCACTATTTGTTCTGTTTTAAAATTTGTATTGATTGACCACTGAATGACCATATGAATTTGATTGATTGTGTTGATTTCTAGACAGAAGGTTTGATGATTGTGAGACATGATTGAGATATTGAAGTGCTCCTTGTACGTGAATTTGATGAAATACGTGATACATGACTTGATTATTAAATGTCGGACCTAGTTCTGAAGAAAAATATGAATATGCATGATAATTAAAAAGTGATACTCAACTTTAATGTTGACTGCTGGACTAAAGTCCAATGATATGCGAATGTGATTGAATGAGAATATGCAAATGTGATGGATGCATTATATTTCATGAATGCATGAAAGATAAAGGCAATTGTAACCAGAGTAGCCAACGTGAAAAGAACTTTAAGCTTAATTATGTACATCAAAGCCTTAGGCTCAATGTTTAATGAGCTCAGTATCTCCAACGGATACGAGACAATTATTAATGAACCCGGTATCCACAATAGATATAGGAAAATTATCGGCACTCGGTCATAACAAAGTAATAAATAAAAGTGAGTCTCACATACATTGCATATGAAATTGATAAGTATGTTTCAAATGAGCAAAATGAACTGTGTGACTGCTCTGAATGTGAATTGTGAAATAAGTAATTAAAATGGTATGTGATGCAATGTGATTATTAGATAAATGATGTGAATTATGTGTTATGTGACTGGGTGAACCATCGAGGATGATCACTCACTGAGTTCACAAAACTCACCCAAAATTTACAAATATTTTTCAGGCTCAGAAGAGTACCGCGTTAGACAAACAGGAGTATACCTACTGCATTCAAGCAAGAGGTAAAGGTCATGATCAATTGGGGTCTGCATTGATGTTTTCTTATTTGTGTATTCCGTTACATTTGTGTAATGTGTATTTGAATATGCTTCTGTATGTAATAACTTTCCAATTTGGAAATGTTGTAAACAAGTTTGATTAATGAGTGTAGTAACACTTTTGAATGAAATTGTTTATGAATAAAATAGGCTGACTTGATTATTGATTCCGCATACATGATTGATTAATGAAAAAAATTGGTACTCAAATTTTGAGTGTTTGACTGTTCTAGCATGCTGCCCTCGCAGGATACGCACCCGGACATCACTCAGGATGTTAGGTACGTGTCTCGAGAGCTTGGGGTGCTACACCATGGCCCTATCAAAAGAGACAAAATAACGTCATTTGTCAAAAATAACGTCATTTTTTTAAATTTTAAAAAAGATAAAACAGGCCAACCAGTCAATGCCACGAGTCGGCAAGCTCGAGCCTAGTTGGACCCATTGTTATTCCTAATCCTCAAGTGTGCTCTAACTCATTCTCACTCTGTAACCTAAATTTGTTTGTTTTGGCAGACACTCTCACCCTCTTCGCTTTCAAACTGTAGTGTCATCGTCCTCAATACTTCTCCCATCGCTGAAAGCTCATTTTGCCCCACCCTTAGCCCTTCTGGCATCACATTGTCAGAAATTCATTTTACCCTTCTCGATGCCCTCATTCCTTCATAATCAGCCACGTGAAAGATAGGTTTTTATTTCTTGCTTAAGATTTCATTGTCTTCTTTTATCCTTTGATAATGTTTGATGTTTTTCTTGAAGGACGAGATGTTCTACTAGAAGGTCTAGATTTCATTGTCTTCTATTTTGATGATGTAACTTTTTGTTGGGTGAATTTGTGAAAAGAAATCACAGTAATGTCGCGTTTAAGGTAGTAATTAAATATTTGTATGATGATATTATAACGGGATAAAGAAATATGGGCAAAAATAAAGTTTATGTACCTTTCGTTGGGTATACACCTGATATATATTTGACATGGGAAGAGCGTCAAGGTGTTGTTAATAGATTTAAGGGTGCTATTTATTATTCTTTTGATGGTGTAATAGAAGCTGGAAAGATATATTGTCAATTTTGTTAAGAAAAAGTATTATGTTCAATAGTAAAATAAATGTAATATATATTATTTATTAGGGTAAAAGACCAAATTGGATCCTAACATTTTTTAGTTTAATCAATTTAGGACTTAAACTTGTAACTTGTTTAACGAAGGTCTAAAATTTCACGAGTCTGCTCAGTTTAAGACTTCTTTGGATGAAAATTAGGAAGTGTCCTACACATGTCATTTCTATATATAAAAAGTATATTTAAAGAGGCTAGGTAAATTTTAAAAGCCACCTAAGAAAGACACAAAAGCCTCGAAGATTTTAGAAAAAAAGAAAACCATTTAAATTGTTCATACTAAACTTGTATAATATTTGCATATCCATCCAGTTACCTCTCAAATATTTACTCATTCATTTTCTTTTATTAACTTGAAAAGAAAAAGAGAAAAAAAAAAGGGCTTTTTAGATTTGTTTGTCCCCTCCATCGTCATCTTTGTTGTGGACTTACCGCCTTTATCAATAAACCCTCTTTAGGTCAGTTTTGGGGACTATAAATGAAATAATATCAATTGATTAGTTAATGTGTTTATAATTTGGTTAGTTTTTTTATTCCAATGTCCTCGATGTAGAATCAAACATCGATTTTGGGTTTGTGTTATAGTGCTTCATTCTGTTGCTGTTGAAATTTGTACAGCTCTTTTTCCAATTACTTTAAAACTTTTAAAGAGCTTTGCCTACAAGTATATTTTTTTCCGGCACATACAAGTCAATAGCATAAGGATTTTCAAAGTATGGCAAAGTCGTGCAAGGTTGTACTAGAAAAGAACAAGTTTTTTTCTTCTTATTTCAGTTATGTTTATCTAGTTTTCTTCTCAATACATTCAATAAACCGTGCAATAGCAAAGTTTAGTGTGCATTGCATCATCAGATAAATTCTAGAGTATTATTGACTCTACTACGAAACTCCCATTTGTAATTGTAATATGGTGATTGAGTTTATTTTCGGGACGAGTGTAATTGTAAGATGGTTGAGTTTGGTAGGTGAAAAGAAACAAACATTTTGGGTATAGTTATTATCTTCTGTCTTCATGGCCAGAGATAGTTACAGACAATGTCTTTGGAATAATAGATGGACATGCATCTAACCATTAACAACAGTTCTTAGATTTGCCACCAAGAGAATTAGAAAGAATAATGGGAAAGTCTATATTAGAACACTCAAGATCGGAGGAAAGAAATGTATGTTGTAGCTGAGACGTTGAACAAATCTCTCTACCCAAGGAATCATAAGGACAGTTCGCGTGAGATCAGCAATGGGAGGGAAATGCAAAGAAAAGGCAATGATGCATGAACGGTTTAGAAATAGGGTGAAAATTTGGAGATTATATGTTAATTTTATATGATTTTATATTTATTCTTTGTTTTCTGAAAATCCACATGTGTTTTTAATGTGGCATTTAAAGACTAACTGACTTATCTATAATGACATATATGACACTTCCTAATTTTCGTCCAAAAAAACCTTAAATTGGGCAGACTCGTGAAATTTTAGCCCTGTATTGAATAGTTTACAAGTTTAAGACCCAAACTGATCAAACTTAAAAAGGTTAAACCCCAATTTAGGCTTTTAGCCTTATTTGTTATATGTAATAATTTAATTGGATTCAATTACAATTAATATTGATATTTCTACATATAATTCAAAATTTGAATATTGATTGTCCTAATTGTAACGAGAAGATGAAGTTACGGATTTCAAATGCTAAGTCTAACATTAGTCAACATTTTTATAAATGCGTTAATACAAAAGTAAGTATTTCAATTATTGTTTTTAATAAAGCCAATTGTATAAATTCATGTTAATCAATATTCAAATTGAAGGTCTCTTATAGGTATTTGATATTTGTGAAAGACATGAAAGTTTGTTTTTGTTAGAAAATATGTCAAACAAGTTTTGTGTGTTGGGTTAAGAGCTTGTTTAGAAGACGTATTGTTGTTCACAAGAAGTATGTGTAAAAATATATCCGCCTAATGCAAATTTGTCATAAGACCTAATATTTGTGTATATATCTTTATTTTGTTGGTCCCATGCAAATTCATAGCTTGGGCGTCAGATGTAAGTACCAAAAAAAATGGAGACATTGTAATAGTTAGAAGAGCAAATGTAACTATTATGTTTATTAGGACTCTGTTGTCTTTTATTCAATCACTTTCCATTTTAATATTCAGTCGTAAGCTTTTCATATTGTTAAGGAAAAGTTATGAAGAAAAATTTATATGCATAGACAATTATGAAGGAATTTGGGGTTTACTTTTCTTTCTTATCTCATTTTATATATTCCCAAATCTCAGAAGAATTTACAAACAATTGTAGTTTTGAAGTACTTTAAAAACTTAAAAATGGTAACAACCTTTCAAATGCCATATGAAACACATTTGGGGTAGTTGTTTACCCTGCTTCTCAAGTCAACGTAGGCAATAGATACTGAAGTACCCTTAATTTATCATCCATAAAATTATATAGAAAACTAAAAAAGAAGATAGGCCTAGTTTGAAAATAATTAGAAGTTTTTAAAGACTCCGTAATGATATAATCATAACCAAGTTAGCAAGAAATCGATAAAATTGGTTGATTGGTTTAAGCATTTCTAATCCCTAACCTTTAATGGATCCTTAAATTTGATTGTAGCATATAAGTTCATTGAAGATATAGCCAAGATATATCAGTTTGTTAATTGCCTAAAGGATCAAAAAGTTAAGATAGTTGTTTTATTCTTGGTCAATGATGCTAATAATTACTGGGAGGCAACCCTTCACTTAAGATTTCATGAAATGAGGAGGGATAATATTAAAATCCCACACATTTGGTGCGCCAAAATAAATTGGAACTGCACCAGAGTCTAAAGCATAAAATAGTTTTTTAGTCACATAGCTAGCAAGAACAAAATTGTAGTGAGACATGACACATTGTAGATGATCCCACCACTTTGACTTTACACTGGCATCATTCGCACATACTTGAAAGAGATAAAGGGCCATGTCTAGTCCACCAACATTGTTTATGTATTTTCCAAATGAACGGTGAGGTAGTAAGCTCAGAAGACTCTTGGCAAGCCGATTTCTTTTAATAAGGCATCATGAAGAGGACCAATAAACAAAAGTGTCCATAGTATAAGGAAACAAAATTAAATGTAAGTTCAACTATCTGATCATGAAATTATTAATTAGAACAAAAGGAACTAATAGTGATGTAAAGAAAAGAATGAAATATCAGTTAACACTTACATTATTCTTCCAAGGAGACACATGATAGTTTCGACCATTATGGAAAGTGCACCAGCATAAGTTGACTGTACATCATCTTCAGCATGATAGCGAATGAATGTATCCTCCAAAACAGATCTTTTCCGATCAGCCTCAAGATCCATGTAGACACAAACTAGATATCCATTTTGCCTATGACAATCACAACAGTATGGATGTACAAGTTGAGGTGACATAAGTTAGCACATGGAAGTTAGAAAGTTGGCATAGATAGAGAGGAAACTGATTTGTGAGAGAACATAGTTATACTGCAACCAGAGTGATCATGCTCCTTTGATCATAAAAACTGGTCCATAGTCTAAACTTAGATATTTTACCAAATTTCAAATCATTGAAAGGGACAAACAACTGTACCATGCTTAGATAATAAGCCTAACTATTCCTTTAGGATAAACTCACATAATGAAAATGATTCTAACATTACAAGGAGTCATAATAATAATAATGGAATGAGATGAAAATTAACATATTTAGCATCTTTTCTATGTTCTTTATCTTCAGAATCCCTTTTAGAACTAGTGTGCTTAGTTCATCAATACTCGTAACCTTTTTTCTTTTAATCTTACCCCTAACATATTTATTTTCCTTCCTTTCCAAAACTCCATAATGAAATTCAAAATTTACCAACATCTGCAAAAGGAAGGTGTGACTAATTACAAAATGATAAATATTCCAAGAAGAAAATAAGAAGCAACAACTAATAAATCTCAAATTGGGAAAATTAAAAATCCTACAAACAAGTAAATCATAATTAACATCACCATTTTTACTCCATATCTTCTAATCTCAAAGTACTTCAATTCTGTATATTTTGCATTGTCTAAGTTCTTTGTGTTCTTACATATGAGTCATCTCTGGTTACATTGTCTATTAGAAGATTCACTTTATAATTTAAGTACAAAAATAGCTTCTATAATTCTTCTTTGTAACATTAATTATATGTGGCTACGTCACCATATTATGTTATCTTGTTTAGTTGGTCGACATGACAAGTAATTAGTTAATTAGACATGATCCATATTTAGTGAAAAAAAAATGTTCAGTAACTAGATTACTGGGAATTTTTGGTTTAAGAGAATAGGTAACTAAATCTGAATTTCATATAAACTATGAACTATTACTTACCACAAGTACATGCGGTGGAGAAGATCAATATGGTCAGAAAGAATATTCTAAAGATGGAAAGTTACATGGTAGAGTTGTGGTTTTCATTGTTTCCTTAACACTGCGTTATGTTTGTTTAGGGATATTAATTGTAGAACATATAATATGATAATGATGGTTACCAACCCTTGTTTTACTTAAAACAACGACAATTGTTTGGTTCCAATTTAGGCCTATTACCCAGAATATGTTACTATTTTTGAGTTGTTTTAGACACCAAATTATAGGTGCAGAACAGGAAACGTAATCAAAACAGAAATATCTACATCATCTAGACCTTCTAGCATAACATCAAACATTACCAAAAGGTAACAGAAGACAATGAAATCTTAAGTAAGAAATAAAAACCTAACCTTCATGTAGCTGACTGTAAAGGGTTGAGGGCATTGAGAAGGGCAAAGTGAGCTTTCAGCGATGCGATGCGAGAAGGGCTGAGGATAGGATAAAATGAGCTTCTGGAAATGAGAGAAGTGTTGAGGACGACAATGCTACAATTTGAAAGCCAAGAGGGTGAGAGCGTTGGTCAAAATAAACAAATTTATGTTTCTAAGTAAGATTGGGTAAGAGCAAACTTAGGGATTTAGGTGACAAGGTGAGAATGGTGTGAGAGCAAATAGAGTGAGAGTGATTTCATATGTCTGGGAGGAGAGAGGATTGACATAAGTGATTTTCTCTCGTTGAAACGACGTCATCTCAATTTTATCATGAAACTACAGATGTGATTTTCTCTTATTGAAACAACTTCATCTCAGTTTTATCATGAAATAACGTCGTTTCAATATATAATCAGACTTACTTCTGCTAATTACGTCGACATATTTGATTAATGAGCATCCCTTGAGATGTGACGGTGTCACGTCAACAAAGATAAAGATGAGACTAACATTCAGTTAGAATTGAAAAAAATTGAAAGTTTAATTATTTATTACTATTTTTTAAAGTTTAGGCTATAATTAAAAAATTGATAAAAGTTTGAGCTTTTTTTAATAATTAACCCATTTTTGTAAAAGGGTTGTTTCATGACTTAAACATGACCTTCTTTTGGTTACAAAGGAGTAACTTTACTCGTTGCTCTGAGGCTCACCATCGTCGTCGTTATAATCATATAAAGCTAAAACCCCATAATGTCAAACTAACTACAGTCAATAGTCACTTGTTCTTTCACAAAAGAAGAACTAAAGAAGAGCTTACAAGTCCATCTTTAATCTAGTCGTCTCTTTCAAATATAAGATATTAAAACGAAATTATAAACTGAGGTCTAGTACTTAAGAAATTTCATTGTTAATTCATAGTCAACAAAGAAGCGAATGAAATCATTAACTAGAAGTTTTAAAGAAGAAACCAACCTTCTCAAAATGACAGTAATAAGTAGAAGAAAAAGGAAGCATGTCAAACATAGAATGAAGTAGGCATAAGAAGACAGAGCAAAATCAAATAAAAACAGAAACTGAGTTCAACAAAAAGAAAAATAAAAAAAGAAATTTCTTCAAAAGCAAAAATATTGAAACATAGAGAACAAGAGTGGTTACATGGAGAGTTGTCGAAGCAGTATAGGAGTGATGGTCAAAGTATTGAAGCTCATGTCGTAGAAAAGGCATATATCATCAGAGGTTCATTGTGAATTTAGGTAAAGTGCATTTGAGATATGGGTATTTGGTAATGGGTAATCGGGTATGAGTAACCAGATAGTTGTTTTCTTTTTGGTGGATAGCTACCAGTAATGACCAATGAGGCTTCTATTAACCACATTAGCATATTAGTAACATAATTAATATTTTTAACTAAGTTGTTAAGGTTTTAGAATATTAGTCACTTAATTGACAAATTTTAAAGTTTAAACACTAAATTGAAAAAAGTTCAAAAAAATTGGACACTTTAAGAATACTTGTTCCTAAATATTAGTTTTAAACATATTTTGTATATAACGTTATATATATGGTCTTTTAATTGGAACTTGTTCTTTATATTTGTTTTTGATAAAGAAAATAGTTTTATAATTAAAAAATCTATTGTACATTTATATTTGATGCAAAAAATATTGATACAATTTTCTTACCTTATAGTATATATAAAATGTGTTTAAGTTTTAATAAAATCTAAACTTCTTTATATATTGTTGAAAATGTTGATAGTAAAAGACCTCTTATAAAGGAAAATTTGTTCATATTATGGCCTAAAAAATTATGCCACATCTCAGGAGAAAAAATTGAAAGATTAATAAAGGAAAATATTCTTCTAATTCTTAATTTTGATAATCTAGAGACATGATGAGGCAAGTTGAACAAGATTTTAAAAAAAAATACTCATGGTTATGGTATTTTAGAAATAATTCATATTGATATTTGTGGTCTTTATTCACTTACTATTTATAGTTCCATATGTTTCTTTTACTTGTATTGATAATTATACTCCTTATGAAGATATGTTCTTGATCAAAGAAAAATATGCAATTTTTGAGAAGTTCAAGATCATTAAGAAAAAAGTTGAGAATCAATTGGAAAATCAATTACGATTGTTAGGCCAGATCATAAAATTGACTACTAAGGAAGACTTGGGATTTTTGAACAACAAAAGGGTTAGTTTGCCAAAAACTTGGAAACTTATAAAGTAGTAGTGTAATTTACTATACCAAGTAGTTTTGGACATAATGATTGGAAACTCATAAAATAGTAGTGTAGTTTACTATACTAAGTAGTCTTGAACATAATGATGTGGCTAAAAGATGGAATCACACCTTAAAGGATATGATAAGGAGCATGCTTCCAAATTAACTTTAGGAGAAGGCTATCAAGATTGCCCTATATATTTTTGATACATTCCTAAGTTAATCATTTGTGAAACACCTTTGAGCTATAAAAATAATGGAATCACAATCTCACTCACCTCCACATTTGAGGTTACACTATAAAGGTATAGATTTAAAATCTTAATGAAATAAATTGCATTGTCGTTCCACTCATTGCCATTTTGTAAAAACTATCTAGACCATTATAAAGACTAAACATTTTATGATATATATGGAGGATCCAAAATTCTAGAATTATAGACAGCTAAGTTTACTAAATATGATGCATATGACGATATTGGTCTTTCTCACATTTTAGATGATATAGATTAATGCTATTGTAATTTAATATATTTCACTTATTTAGTTAGGGTTAGTGGATTCTATATCTAATACCCTTCTAGCAAAGGACTAAGAATTGATACAAACACACAATATGGTTCATATGGCACATGATCAAGTTGAACAAGTTTAATTAAGAAGATTAACTAAGGTGAGGAAGCTTCCTATACCATCTGATTATATAGTTTATTTGGGTGAGAATGACTATGATATATGATATGTTATTGATCTAATTAATTTTTCATATATTGTTTTTGATCCCTATTTATGGTAAGATATAATATAAGATGAAATACAGTCCAAAAAACATAATCAGGTATAAAAACTTATTGATTTACATTATAACTATAAATTTGCTAGTTGCAAATGAGCTTATAAGATTAAAAAAAAGACTCTTAAGGACAGGATGAGTGGTTTAAAGTCAGGTTAGTTGCCAAAGATTTCACCTTGAGAGAAGAGATATACTTTATTATTACTTTCTCTCTTACAGCTTTTAAAAATACATTTAGATTGATTGTGAAAACAGTAGCTTGTTATGATATGGAGTTGCATCATATAGATATGAAATTACTTTCTTAAATAGAGATCTTTTTTAGGAGGTCTATCTAGCAAAGCTCAAAGAGTTTTAAGATAATGTCAAAAGTCATATAGTTTATAAAATTAGGAAATCACTATACGAGGGAAAACAATATCCTTGTTAATAGTACTTAAAATATGATAAGGTGATACCCTCATTCAACTTTGTAAAAAATAAAGTTAAAAAATGCTTTTACTATAAGATCATGGGTAATAAGAACATTTCTCTACTTTTATATATAGATGATATCTTGTTTGCACTAAATAACTTAGCCATATTGTATAAGGTTAAGTATTTATTGACCAAGTATTTTAACACGAAGGATCTTAAAGAAGCTTCATCCAATCTTGGTATTTAGATTCACCAAAAAGGTCTTGAAATTTGTTAAGCCTCTCTTAAAAAGCATATATTAAGTATGTAATACAAAAGTTTGTCATGAAAAATTTGTAAACCTTGTGCAACAACAATCTCTTATAAACATAGATTTCTTTAGCACATTGCCTAAATAATGAAATAAACAGAGAGATGACAAAGAATGTTCCCTATTCTTGTGCGGTAATCAGTTTAATGTATGTTCAAGTTTGTACTAGATTAGATAATTTTTTGTTGTTCAAATATTAAGTAGATATTTATTTATCCCAGGTATAGACCACTTAAATACAATTATATAAGTTTTGAGATAGCTTTAAGGAACAAATGATTATATGCTGATTTACAAGAGGGTTAGATATGATTATATACATAAATTTTGGAGTTTGATGTGTCTAAATGATAGAAACTTTATATCAAGTTATATCTTTATGTTAGCAAATGGTGTCATCTCGTGAAAAAGTATCAAACGTACACTTATAACCTCTTTGATTAGTTATGTAGAGTTTGTTACATATTATAGGATTGTTTCGTAGGCAATTTGGCTGAAAATTTTCATTTGTGAATTATTTTTGGTTTATTTAGTTACCAAACTTGTTTGGATGTAATGTAGTAATCCTTCTGCAATGTTGTCCAGTAATGGCAATAGAAATCTCGCAGTGTTTAAATATTTGGAGGTCAAATATTTGACTATAAATGAATTTGTAAATAAAGGTGACATTATAATATTACATATTTTGAACAAGCATAAATTGGATGATCCTCTAACTAAAGGATTTCACCCTATCATTTTTATAGACATGTCAATAGTATAAGTATTGAAGTTTTTTGACACTATTAGTCAGTGATGACTATTTTGTTTTCGTGTATTATAACTATATTTTTTTTATATAGAAATGGTTATACTTTTCTTAGTCATACAGATTATCTTGAGCTATCACGATATAAGTAAAAGCCCTAAGATTTATAGGTAATTAAACATATATAAACTATTAACCTTTTATCTTATGTTTCTTGACACATTTAGGCACCTCAAGATATTGATGAGTTTAGAGACATCGAAGATATAGTTTTTAATCTTATAAAGATTGTCCTTAATGCAATTTACCATATCATAAGAGAAACTACTTTTCTGTTTTACAATCTAGTATAAAGTTTATAGTAATTAAGACTAAGAAATGAGACATGGTACATTATAAATCATTAAGGTACCATTGTTGTTTTTCACACTTTATTTTTTGTTTATATTAATAAGAATATTAGATATGCGTGATTATATTGAATCTATATTACATATGAAACAGAATGATGAAATTTTATTCCTATTAGATATTTATTAATTACCAATTTAAAAAAGTTCAAAATTAAATTTAATATGATATAAAGATAATAAAGTGACTCAATAAAAGATTTAATTAAATAGGTTAAAGTCTAGTAAAGAAATAATATGTTATAATTTTAAGTCAAGCTTTTATTAGGCATTTGATAAAGAGACCTAAATAAGATCACTATAAATAGTTAATAAGTCTCTTACACCAGTTTAATTAAGTTTTATGAGTATATATACGGATATATGTATAAAGTCAAAATTAATTAATAAATTTCTTGTCATCTTTAAAACGTTAAAGTTTAAAGAGGGGTATAAATCTATTGTTTCAGTGTGTACTCATTACAATCTTAAAAAGGGCAAATGAAGATAACGATGGAATGTAAACTAGCTCTCATAATGTTTGTTGTCTTCCTATTGTTAGTAATGAATAATCTATTGATAAAAGAAATGGAAAATTATAACATCAAATTCTGGTAAAGCTCAACAAGCAAATTTATTTAACACATTTAAATGTCCTACTTTTAAGAAAGTATCAGAGTTAGCTTATATATCAGCCATGGGTAGCAACTCTTGTGAAATACTAGAGCTTGTGAGAATTTTTCATATTTTGGCGTTAAATGGTCTAACGTTATATAGTTAATAGGTATGAATGCCCTATTTTTGTGGTAATTGACAATGTGCTTGATAGGAGCACATTAATATATGTTTTTCTTGCAGAGTTTTAGGTCCTATGCTTCTTTTCTCTTATGAAAATATACACTATCAATTTAGGAATTGAGAGCTTAGCAGAATTCCAAAAAAAAGACTTTCCAGGTAAAAACATCAATGACAGGAGATATTTCGATTTCTTCCGCATTCAATTTATTTGTTATTCTAACGTATATTACTGTTGAATATATGTTGAATTGGCTAACATTTGGTATCAATGCACAATAACCCCTACCTTGTTTTAGTTTTTGTAGAATTTCAAATTTTGGAAAAAAATTCAGATTCAAAATTTTTCATTTTAGAGTTGTTTTTGGAAGTTTTTATTTCAATTAAAGGTAGAAATATTTGATGAAGTGTATTGAAAGTGTTTCTACACTTAAAAAATTAGTTTTTATGGTGTTTTTTGATCTATTTTTGTTTGGTATCTGACAAGTCACGAATCAGGTCGATATGACCCAACTGGAGGTTAAAGATGACTCTTTTAACCAAATGACATCGTTTTTATTTGTTGATTGATATGTGCTTAATTGATTGTTTGATTATTTCATAATACCTAGAGATTAATGACATTAAACTGCTTAAGATCCTCATTTTGACTCATATGTAATTTTAGGTACAATTTGGAAGCAACAAAATTAAATTAAGTCGAAAGCACAATATTTGGGTCATTTTTTGAAGATTTATTTTTACTTGTCTTTATGGAACAAGAAGGAGAAAATTAAAAGACAAGAAGAAAAAAATAAAAAGAAGAATTAAAGTTGGACACGGCTATGCATGTCCCATGCAAGAATGTGAGTTTAAATTTAATGGAAAGCATTTGGATTAATTGGTAGAGCAATATGAAGGAGCAGTCCATGCCAGAATAAAATGACATAACTAAGGAATGAAATGCAAACGAATAACTAGTAGCTCAACATATGAAAAGCACGCCAAAACACAGTGCAAGAGGAGCAACCAGGAGATAAAAAGCAAACGTCCTACGTAACACAGACCACGTCTGTGTTTCAGTGTTTGCATTTTATCTCTTGGTTTTTAAAAAGAAGAGCATAGGTTTTTAAATAAGGGGTGTGAATAGTGGCTTGGACCAACAATTAATTTGTCACATGAAGAACAATATCAAGAGCTTGCAAGAGAGAACAATGAGCGCAGAAAAAGGGAGGCGCTACTAGGGTGCTTTGATTGGGATATTTCAACGGGGCTTAAGCATTTTCTTAGGAGAGATCCAAGAAGAGCTAGACGTTCCAACGCCGGTTTAGAGATGTCATCTACCTCGAGAACCTGTGTTAAGTGTATTTCACTATTTTTGTTGTTTCTTTCCCTCATTAGAAATTGATTGTGTTATCATATGATAATTAATTTGGGCTTTGTGTATGGATAATCAGATTTGTGTTATTATTCAGTTATTTTTATATGAACCCATTGGGCATTGTGAAAAGATGATTTTAATGTATTTTTTGAATCGTTTATTTGCAAACCCACTACTAGAATTTTGATATAATCTGTAATTGTTATGTTGAAATTCATGTGTAGCGATTAGTGATTAGTAATCATTAGGAATAACATGACCTAGTTTAAATGACGCATTGTATGTGGTTGTTATCTTGATTAATTGGTTTTCCTAATTTGTAATGCTACTTCTTAATTAAATATAGAGATCGTATCCTAAATTATTCGATGGTTAGGTTTAATTAATGATCGTATCTTGATTAAATAAAACCTAAAGAAAATTCGAGTTAATTATTAACCCACGATTAATAGTTACTAAGAGAGGTTAGAAAACAATAAGTCAATAAAATATGTTTAATTAGGGTATAGGCCAAGATTGAACCAAAGAATCTAGTCCCTATCGAATTCTCTACTTTTATCATTTTTCACATGTTTTCTTTAATTTGTTTTCATTATGTTAGTTTTATTGTATTTTCTTATTTTAAAATCCAAACCCTCCCTTCCCTCTTCCTGACAAACCTAAATATCGATTGATTTCATTTCAACAATTTTACACACACTTTCTGTGGGATCGACCTAGACTCACCATTACTATAGTAGTAGGTTTAGTTATTTTATTTTGACTAGTGTTACAACGGGCTGTCAATTTTAGCATCATTGCCAGGGAGTGTGGTGTTTTAGTTTTTGTTTGTGATTTAATTGGTGTTTTGTATATATTTGTTCATAATTGGTTTCTTTTCAGTTATTTCGTGATCCTTTCTTTATTGTATTTTGTGTTTGTGATTTAAAAAAATAATGGATGGAAGTAATTTTTTCTTTAACTCTTATTCTCAATCTTATAACCAAGAATGGACTGATCATCCTAACTTTGGTTATGGATGGTATAACGATCAGAATTATTTCTATGATAGTTTGCAGGACATACAACAATTCTTGTGTGGACCAGAAACTTCTTATCAAAACTCAGGTATATCTCTAGAAGAATTGATGAATGTTCTTATTGCTAACAATCTATGATTTCAACAAAGCCTACAACAGCAATTGCAACAATTCCAGCAAGAAATGAGGCATATAACATCTAGAAACCAAAACATGACAAGCCAAATGGGTAAGATGACAGCAAGGATCGACTACCTAAAATCAAAAATAGAAGAGGAGCAGTCATATCAACCCGAGATATACCCAATAAAAGAGGAGCAGTGATATCAACCCGAGATATACCCAAGGGACACTAGTGTGAAAACCGTACAAAGTGATAAGGAGCTTGAGAATTTTGAGAGCATTACTGAAGGAGTTGTTTGTGTAGAAAAAGCAGAGGAGGATCTCGAAGAAGAAAATGACATATCTCTTAGCTCGGAGATAAGTACTTAGTTTTATTTTATTATTGAGAATGACTCTTCACCTTTACATAGCTGATTGGAGGAACTAAATCAAGAAGAAAAAGGAAAAGAGACATTTGAGATCTTTTCGGAGTGTGTGAACCCAGTCAAGATTGACAATATGAGAATAAGGAAGATGCTAAATGGGGATGATGATCACCTATGACCCTATCCAGAACAACCCCACATGGAAATGACACTAACTGTAGTACCAGAAGATCATAATTTTATCACGTGAGGAAAGTATGGAGTCAAGCCAACGACCCTAAACCAAGGGGCGTCTTGGGAGGCAACCCAAAGGAAATAGATTTCTTTTTTACATTTTTGCATTTCTTTTTTAAGCATATGTGTTCTTTGTTAGTTTGTTTCATGCTTGTTTTAAGTTTTCAATCAAAATGAGAGAAAGAATGAAACAAACAAAACAAACAAATTCTCATTTTCTATTGCTTCTAGGACTATATAGTCATGATTAGAGTGTGAACTGACTAGATAATTTCGTAGCAACTTTAGCATATACTTTTGCTCTTATGATTGATCGATGTGCATTATCTTTAGAAGAGTAATTACTAATGGTAGACAAAGTTAGGGAGATTTTGAGCTTTATTTGACTGACACATTCATATCAGTGTCATTGTCTTTTGCTAATATGTGACCTTTATAGCATGCACATCCTGAGTTTGCCTTGAATTTCTATTCGGGATCACATTTCTATCACATGGATATGATTAGGAAATCTTTGCTTTTCCAAACTATATTAGCCAAACAGTCTACCCATTTTATGATTTTCTTTTTTGATAAGTCCCATTGATATTTTTCTTTTGTATAAACCACATTTAATTCTTTTAAACTTAATCAAATGTCTTACCCAAGTCATAAAGCTGGTGGAGCATTTATGAGTGTTGAGTTTGTAGATGTATAAAAGTCTAAGTGTGGGGGTGTACATATGTGTGGGTTGGTTAATGTTGGGATGTTTTGTTATGTCTTATCATTAAAATTCCCATGTTAATGTAGTTTCTTTTAATTTTAAAAAAAAGAAAAGAAAGAAAGAAAAGAGAAAAGCACAAGAAAAGCACAAGAAAAGAAAATGAAAAAGAATGAAAGAAAGAAAATGAAAAAATTCGTTTAAATAAATTTACCAAGGAGGAAATGCATATGAGTTTGCAAAGTTATTCATAATTAATGCATTTTCTTAGAGTTGTAATGAATCTATAATTTGAGGATGTTGAATATGAGGTGGATGTTGGCTTGGAAGGTTCATTCTTGTGGTTTCAATGTATTTGCTGGCATAAATTATATGAGTAATTCCTTCGAATTGGTATATGCTTCATGTGGTTTGTGCAAGAGAGCTTAAATGAGTTATGAAATATAAATGTTGCATTCATCATAGATGAAAGAACCCAGTTATGTATGAGTGTGAAATTGTGCACTTGATGTCATATTGAGTGTTGCATTTGTCTCACTAGCTTTAATGACTTTCATTCTACTTGACCCAAATACATCTCACCTCACCTTTGCTCACATTACAACCCTAAAAGTTTCTTTGATTCATGATTTGGCATGTGAACATTAGTGGTGGAGAAATGAAATGATATACAAAGTTATGAAATGATAAGATTATGAATGGTGTGAGTATGCCTATAGATATATTTTAGTTAAACACATTTTTCGAGTCTACCATTAAATTGCTCAGTTTTTAAAGATGATGAATGTTGATTGATCATAAGTAAAAGCTTGGAATGTTGACTTCTTATTATGATTTTTGAAAGTCATTCATCTTTATTTATGATTATGTATTCTTCGAACATATGGGAATTGAGGAAATATTTTTGGGTCTTTAAGCTTAATTTTAATGTTTTACCCTAGGACAATAAAAAGCTAAGTTTGAGAGAAATTGATATGTATTTAATTGATTATTTAATCATTTCATAACACTTAACGATTAATGACATTAAATTGCTTAAGATACTCACTTTGACTTATATGTGATTTTAGGCATAATTTAGAAGCAAAGAAGTTAAAGTGAGTCGAAAGCAAAATATTTGGGCCATTTTTTGAAGTTTATTTTCACTTGTCTTTATGGAGCAAGAAAGAGAAAATTAAAAGACAAGAAGAAAATTAATACAAAGAAGATTTATAGTTGGTCATGGCTATGTGTGTCCTATGCAAGAATGTGAGTTCAAATTTAATGGAAAACATCTGGATTAATTAGTAGGGCAACAAGAAGGAGCAGTCCATGTTAGAAGAAAATAACACAGTTAAAGGAATGAAATGCAAACGTATAATCAACAGCTCAACAAACGGGAAGTACACCAAAACGCAATGTAGGAGGACCAACCAGGAGATAAAACACAAACGAACGCAGATGTCCTACATAATGCAGACCATGTCTGCGTTTCAACATTTGCATTTAACGCAAACGCTATCATTCATGCTAAAAGGAGGAGCAAAGGTTTTTAAAGAAGGGGCATGAATAATAGCTTGGATCAAGAATTAATTTATCACATCAAGAACGGTACTAAGAGCTTGCAAGATAGAACAGTGTGCGCAGAAAGAGGGAGGCACCGCTAGGGGGCTTCAGTTGGGGTATTTTAATAGGGCTGAAGTATTTTTTTAGGGATGACATCAACGTCGATGACCTATATTAAGTGTATTTCACTATTTTTGTTGTTTCTTTTCTCTTATTAGAAATTGATTGTGGTATTCTATATTAATTGATTTGGGTTTTGTGTATGGATAATCAGATTTTCGTTATTGTTCGGTTATTTATGTATGAACTTATTGGGTATTGTGAAAAGATGATTTTAATGTATTCATTGAATCGTTTATTTGCAAACTAATTACTAGAATTTTGATATAATTCGTAATTGTTATGTTGAAATTCATATGTAGCGACTAATGATTCATAAGTATTAGGGATAACATGACTTGGGTTAAATGACACATTCTATGTAGTTGATACCTTGATTAATAGATGTTCTTAATTCATAATGCTATTGCCTAATTAAATCTAGAGATCGTATCTTAGGTTATTTGGTGATTAGGTTTAATTAATAATCGTATCTTGATTAAACAAAACCTAAGGGAAAACTCAGGTTAATTATTAATTCACGATTAATAGTTCTTAGGAGATGTTAGAAAACAACAAATCAATGAAATATGTTTAATTAGGGTGTAGGCCAAGATTGAATCAAAGACTTGAGTCCCTACCGAATTCTCCACTTTTATCATTTTTCGCACGTTTTTTTTTTCATTAGGTTAGTTTTACTTTATTTTCTTATTTCAAAATCCAAACCCACCCCCTCCCCGGCGGCAAACCTAAACATTGACTAATATTATTTCAACAACTTTACACACATTCTTTATAGAATCGACCTAGACTCACCACTACTATAATAGTAGGTCTAGTTATTTTATTTTAACTAGCATTACAACGTGTTGTCACTGATTAAAAACAAAATTCTAATGTAGATGCAAAGGCTTAAACCCGCACCCACATGGGGTGCTTGGTGAGCTTCTGCCAACTAAACTGAACATGATATTGTTATCTATTATGCATTGAAATTATATTTGTATAAACGTTCAACATAAAGCAGATTATAACTATGTCTATATTTTGCACTGTGAATAGAATTTTAGAATAAACATTTTAATAATTAATTATTAGGGCTTAACCACAACATCCATAATTATATAAAATTATATATTTATCCAATCTCTTATGTGTGATGTTCATAAAAACCAACATTTTTGTAGGGATTCATGGTTATGTAGAACAACATGACAATGTTTGTGTTCTAATAAAGGCTATTGATGAGTAATTCAAAACTGCAGACAAAGCACTTGCAAGCACCTTAATTTTGAAGTTTTCACCTACAAGGCTCACCAGTGTCCGAGGTATGTGTGAGCACATCATAAAGATGAGGGACATTGCAACTCAGTTAAAAAAACTCAAGGTTGATATGTCTGATTATCATACAAACCCTTTAAATTCTCTTATAATACACATAAGAACAAGTGGTCAATAAATGAATTAATTATCATGTGTGTTCAATAAGAAGGGAGATTGTCCATGGAATAGAGACAAAGTTCACAGAGTGCACATCTCGTTGTCCAAGGAAAGAAGAAAAATTAAGCTAATATAAAGGGAAAAGGTAAAATACCTGTTCAAGCTAACATTAAGAAGGAATACAAGTGCTTCTTTTACAAGAAAAAAGGACACATGAAGAAGGATTGTATCAAACTTAAGAAATGGTTTAGAAAGAAAGGTAATCTAATCTCACTAGTTTGCTTTGAATCTAAGATAGCCGAAGTTTGTCATGATACATAGTGGATTGATTTTGGTTATACAATATATATTACAAATGAGTTGTAGGATTGGCAAAACTCAAGGAAGCTAGTGGAAAGTGAGCAGTATATCTTATCCGAAAACAAGATACGTTCAATTATGGAGGCTGTTGGGGATTGCAATTTAATTTTATGCACTGGTTTCCCAAATTATCTTGGAAATTGATTTCAGTTTCAAGATTTATACCATTTGGATATTCCTTTCATTTTTTAGATAAATCTTTTAAGTTAAATTATAAATCTGAATTTTTTAGGAATGGCACATTATTTGATGGTCTTTTCCATTTTGATTTACATGATAATACAAGTTACAATGCAACATATGTTCACGCTGGAACAAAACATTGTGTTATGAATGAAATTTTCTCTATATTGTGGCACTGAAGATTATGACATATCTACATAGAAAGGATTAAAAGAATGGTCAATGAAGGAATACTTAGTACTTTGGATTTTACTAATTTTGAAACTTGTAAAGACTTTATAAAGGGAAAGCAGACTAATAAATCAAAGAAAGGTGCCAAGAGAAGTTTAGACATATTAGAGATTCTTACATATCGATATTTATAGTCCAGATATGGACTTGTATGGTCAGAAATACTTCATCTCATTTATAAATTATTACTTATAATATATGTATCTCTATTTGCTTCATAATAAGAATAAAGTAGAGAAACAATGTGGTAAGCAAATTAAGATCGTGAAATATGATAAAGGTGGAGAATATTATAGTAGATATATTGAAGGTGCACAAGTACCGGATCCATTATCTTCAATAAAATGGGATAGTAGTCTAATACACTATATATGGATCTCCGGACCATAATGGTGTGACAGAAAGAAGAATCCGAACATTATTGGACATGGTATGGATCATGCTAAGTAACTCCAAATGTAACATCCCACCCCCTACTGGAAGGGTAAAATAGTAAATTTAGCATAGGATGAGATGGATTGGAATGACTTAGGACTGGTCATGCATAATAGGATTGGCACACAGTAGCAATTGTGCAC
>JANZLD010000006.1:74337927-74350995 GCA_026413575.1 Erythroxylum carthagenense
AATAAAAATATATCTAACTAAATCTTTTATATGAATTATAATATAAGTAAAACTAATATCAAAAATAAATATTAAAATATATATAAAAAAGTCAAATAATATTATATAAAATTTAAAATAAACGTGAAGATGTATTTGTGGGTATTGTGAGAATTATGTGTAAAATATAAAAATAAAAGGAACTAAAAAATATACTCATTAATTGATCTGAAAAGTGTTTTTTTTTAGTTTTAAATTTAAGCTTCTCAAAAAACTGTATTTCAGCTTCTAAAAAAGTTGTTTCTATAAAAAAAAGTGCTTTTGAATTTTACAGTCAAATACTCACTTTTCTTAAAAATAGCTTTTGCAACGAAAAAAAGTACTTAATCACTCTTCAAAAGCTGAACTAAACAGGAACTAAATCGAGATAGCCAAGTTAGTCTAATCCAGCAGATTAAGGCTCTGCTCCGGTTAGAGTTCGAATCGTACTCATTGTCATTTAGAGGAGACAACACTCCACATTGTTCGTGATTGCCCACTCACGCGGACTCTTTGGGGTACCTTCCCTCCGCACGTCCTCCCTCCCTCTTTCTTCACTAGTAGCGGTCCTGAATGGCTCCTCACTAACCTGACTGGCCATCACCTGGTTTCGGGCTTTGAGTGGGCAGTCCTTTTTGGGACCGCTTGTTGGTTTTTCTGGACCTGGCGCAACTCAACCATTTTCGATGACCAGTTTTCCTGGCCTGGTTCTCCTGGCCTAGTTGTGTCTAATTTTGTCCGCCTGGGTTCCCTGACGTCTGTTTCCCTACGGCGCGCCCAACTGGCCCCTCGGCCACATTCGACCGGCGGTCTTAGGTGGTCCCCGCCTATCTCTGGGTGGGTTAAGTTGAATACGGATGGCGCCTGTTGTCGGGACACTTCCTTGGCCACCGCTGGGGGGCTTCTTCGGGACAATTGTGGAGCTTGGATTGGTGGTTTTATGCAGCTTATCGGCCGATGTTCTGCTGTTACAACTGAGCTTTAGGGAGTTTACTCGAGTTTTAGCTTGGCATGACACCTTGACTTCCGACGAGTGGTGCTGGAACTAGATTCTATTGCGGTGATTGAGCTACTCTCGGATGACCCGCAACGATCTCTCACACTAAATCCTCTTATTCGGGGCATCAATGAGCTACTGATCCGGAACTGGGTTGTCCTACCTCGACACACTTACCTCGAGAGTAACCACTGCGCGGATTGGCTTGCGGTGCATATGCTTTCTCCTTGAACATGGGGACCACCTTGTTTACCGTAGCACCTCCTGAGTGTACCACTCTGCTTATAGCGAACCTAGCTGGGGGTCTAATCCCCTGCCATTCTTTGTAATTTGCCTTTATTTTTTGCTTTCCTTCGTAACAAAAAAAAAGAAACGTCCATCGTTACAAGAGTCAATCATTTCAACAATTTATTCATTAATTTCTAGTTTCATAAATTAATTTATTTTTATTTAATAGTTTTTAAATTAAACTTTAAATTTTACATCGAGCAAAAATAATTTTTAAATTGTATTTCAATATTTTTAATTTTATCAAATCTTTAACTAATTTTATAATAGTCTAATATCGGTTGAAATTTTTAAACTTTCATTACTTTTTATTGTTATCAAGATAAAAAATAGTTTTTATCAATTAATTTTTATTTAATAGTTTTTAAATTAAACTTCAAACTTTGCAATGAGTAAAAACAATTTTTTAATTATATTTCAATTTTTTAATTTTATCTAATATTTAACCAATTTTACGATTAAATCTTTTAAACTTTAAATCTCTTGATTTACCGGTTGTCTGATTTTTATAATATTCATCATTACTCTTTACTCTTAACAAGATTAAAAAAATAGTCAAAAGAATTTCTCAACAACTACATGCAAACTAAGCCATACAATGATAAGAACAAAAAATAAGGACAACTAAAAGTTACCATATAAACAAATGGGTTTCCCTTTTCCCTGTCTCAAACAACATAACTTTTGTGCATGCAACTTGTCCACTGTAACCAAACGAAATCAAGCTCTGCACATGCATAAAGTCCTTGTGTAGACAGATTCCTCATCACCCTAGCTATATCGCTCATTATACTCATTCCTATTTAACTACTAAGCTCTTTTTAGAACATTAATTACATAAACCGAACTCTTTAAGTTCATTTTAAGACACTTGGGAATATGAAACCCAAAGCAAGGTGGAGGCAGCAAGCATGGCCCTTTTTTTGTTTAAGGAAAAAGTTGAAGCTAATTATATAACAAAGCGTGGGACGCAGGTCTTTGACTGATCCTTAATAAGAAAGTGATGATATCCGAAAAGCGTAGTGTCAAAAAAAGTAATCCTAACAATAAAACGAGCTACTTGAGAAGTCAGTCAATTTGTGTATCTATTACTCTCTCGATAAATGTAACAATGAGCAACATAATGTAACAATGAGCAACATACCAATTACGAGAGAATAACTCGTGCAAGCATAGCCTTTTGTTGAAAAGGGAATTGTGGGCAATGAATAGAAAAACAAAAGAGGGTGAGGAGACATGATATGCACAGAGATACGGTAATAGGGATTCGTGGGAGGGGAAGAGAGAGAAGAGGGTAAGTAGTACGCACAATGATGGTCAGCCACAGAAGACTGGGCATCCCACGTGCCAATCCTGCCCAGAGCGTGGGCTTGCCCAGCCCTACCACTTATAAAGCTAAATACGTTACATACATCAAATCTCAATTTCTATTCTAAGACCACATAAAAAGTCCATTCCTTTTCTCTAATTTAACCACCGTACCTCCTTCCTTTTACACTAGAGGCACGTGTGATTCTAATTATTACACCCCTTCCCTCACTTTTATATATACACTCATTTATAAGAAAAATAAAATAAAATATGGTCTCATAATGAGGTTGCGAGTTAGTAATTTGATGTGAAAGTTGCATTAAAAATCCAAATTTTTATCTAATTTTAAATTTTATAAAATATGAAAATTGTACTATAAAATTTTTGATTATATTTTTTTATGGACCAAACATATGGAATAAAAGAATTCAATAACTCTTTTGATGCAACCAAAAAAATCTTAAAACAGCCAAACTTTTAATTCACATTTTAATTTTTGATTTAGTTTATTATAATAACTCTTGTTGTTAAAAATCGATCAGTCTACTTTTGTAAATTAATAAGTTTTTATAAATCAATTAATTTTTAATTAACAATCTCTTTTTTTAATTAAACTTACAAATTCTTTGATCAATAAAACACAATCTTTTTTAATCATTATTTCAATTTCTTTAAATTTTAATTAATATTTAGTCACTATAATAACTTAATATCGGTTGAACCTTTTAAATCTTAAATTTCTTACTTTACCAATTTAACTTTTGGTTCAGTTTTTAGAATAATAATATAAGAAAAACTCAAATTGTGGGGTTATTTGATAATATCAACATTTATTTTGGAAACATAAACTTACAAAATAAAAGAGAGTTAGAATATGCCTAATTATCTGCAAATATTTAAGTCAATGATACAGAATCCAAAACTCTTAAAGGCTCTTAATTAATTTTTTTAATGAAAGATTAATAGTCTATTAGTGCTAATTTCTCTTTTTATGGTAATTTGATTTGGTATAATTAATATTATATTTTTATAAAAAATACAATGTTAATAAGATTTTAATTGACTTTGAATTTCATAAAATATAAAATAATCATGTGTTAAAATGTGAATGATATTAAACAATAATATGTTTGCTAAGGAAATTTTAATGTATCGATTCGTACGACTTATAATGGAACATAACATTTTAATTTGGCAGTATTTTTGGCACTTATCCATCTTTTTTAAATTATATATTAAAATACTCAAAAGCATAGAACTGTTCACATAGATGTGAAAAGAGACTCCGACGCTTCAATACAACACAGAAAAGCTCTACTTACACCCCAATGACACAGTCCGTTATCTCTTTCCTTGCTTTTGGCTCTTTCGACAACGGGATTCTCTCCAACCACTCCATTGTTTGACTAAAACACCCTTACCTTATTCCTCATATTTACCTTTAAATCGACACTAGAGCGAACGGGAGTCGAAGTCATTTCGATGTGTTTAAGGTGGTTATGTCATTTTGCATGGCGAGGTTGGGTTTTATTGTAATTTGGTCTTATTCGAGCTTTATATATACGTAGCACTCACTCGCTGTCACCACCTTAGCTCCATTGAGAGTCTTGATTTAAAAAACCCTTCCAGTTTTCTCTCTAATGGAAGAGGAAGATCACAAGGAGTTACAGTTACTTCCTTCTCAGTATCACTTAACGTCTTCTTCCCCTTCTTCATCATCTTCACATATGTCGTCTCTTCCACCGGATTCTTCTTTCTGGTGTCGGTCGATGATGGCTGAACAATACGGAGGCACACCATCTGTAGACCTGCAGTTATCTATCAGTCTCAAGCCAATCCAGTCACCATCTAACTGCGTTTTATCAGGTCCCGTATGTGGGTTAAGTGATATGAAGCAGGATACAAGCTCCGTCGAGGCGTTGAAATGGCAGGCAGCGGAGCAAATTCGATTGGCAGCCATAGAAAAAGCTTATGCTGAGAGAGTGAGAGAGCTGACAAGGAGAGAGATGGAAATGGCGCAGTCTGAGTTTGCGAGAGCGAGGAATATGTGGCAAAGAGCTAGAGAGGAAGCGGAGAAAGCTGAGCGATTGAAGAAGACAGCGACAAGACAGATAGATTCTACATGCATGGAGATCACTTGCCAATCTTGCAGGCAAAGGTTCAAGCCGTAGATATGGATGATGATGACGATTAATATTTGATGATGCCCTTTACTAGGCAGTTGGAGTTACAATATTCTTGTGCCAAGTTGTTTGATGAGTTTGCAGTATAAATTTTGGGGTTATTCGATTCCTTCAACCAAACCAAAAGGGATCATGATGATAAGATTGAAAAAAAAAAAAAAGAAGACAAGTTTACATATATAGTGGCATGAAAAGTTTGGAGTGCTCATGAATATCTGTTTCCTGCTGCGTATGTATGATGATGAGTTATGAACTGTAAGATCAATTAACAACACAGCCAACAATGTTTGGTCAATGATTTTGGTTCGTTTTCCAGATTAGAAAACCTTCAAAAAACTGAACTTGTCAGGGAGTGTAAGTATTTATTCATTTCATGTCTCAACTGCATTCTAATCATTCAGACAACAGACAATAATATGTATTCACCGAGGAGAAGTTTCACTGAGTTATGTACCCGAGCAAGGCAAAATGTTAATTTCTCATTAAGTTGAACATCGAATAAAGTCCTGATACATCAGAAGAGAACTCAAAGTTCATTTTCGTATTCTGAATTTTGAAGCCATGACTTGAAAGAACATGCTAAGTTTTTGGAGTTATCACTAATCTTCTCTTCTCTTATTCGTACTAATCCATGCTCAGAGTTTATCTGATAACATAGTTGCAGAAGCTCGGAAATTGTTACAAAGCAAGATACGAAATCAAATATGCATGCCAAACCGCAATTTGTACACACACATTGAAGGAACTGGTTCCCGTGTTTCTCTTGATTGGACTGCGTTTAAAATCTCATGCTGATATAAATTTATGAGTAGAAAGTTGGCTGACCACGGAGTTGATAATCCTTCAGAGACCTGCAAGTAAACTTTAGTTTTAGGACATGGAAAAGCAAATTTAGTTTGGCTTCTAATGAGCAAAGGCTAAACTCCAGTATCAGGTTCTAGGAATTTCTAATTGTATAAAATCTATAGTGCAAGGCCGCACGAGTCAAACCTGACGCTACCAGAGTCAAGTTCAGAACCTTGATATTGATAGAAAGGCAAATGAATCAGAACAAAAAGCAAGTAAAATTCATCAACAACATGACAGAATAGCTGTATCCACTTGTAATGAAGCTCTTAACTTTTGCTCATCAGCAACCAAACACCCACTATCTCTGTCTGGGATCCAACACAAAAGAGACATTTTTGGATAGGATGACTCAACTGAAAGCACCAGTCAGAGCAGTGAACAGTGGCCCTTTCAAGATGTCGGGAGAACGAAATTAGCTTGATTTGTCAGCAACCTCTAAACACATTTCTCAGAATGCAGTTAATCTGTCATGTGTGGCTTCAATAATACACTGAATTGATTCTTTTGCTCAGGTCAAGACATAATCTGGTGGGGGCAGAGGATCTTCAAGTTTCAACAATCAGGGCCTGCTGAAAACTACATACGCAACATCAAGGTATGCACAAAAAAAAAAAAAAAACACTTAATTTAAGCACAGATTCTTGTTTAAGTTTCACAAGTTAAGCTTATTTTTTCACTTTATGATCATTTTATCTCTTGCCTTCACAACCATGAAAACTTTTGTAAGATATTACGACAATTTTCAAGCTTCCCGGTGCTAGGAAGGATAACCTTGAACAGCAGAGATGAAGCTAATGAAACAGTAGGAGAGTTCTGCTTCTGGTTCTTGCATTAGATTGAGGTGTTGAAGGTTGCTTTTGGTATTATAAGGTATGATAGACCAATGATGAATTAATTGGGGTGGAAACTAACAAAAAAATTGTTCATTGAATCAGATAATTACGTGATAATCATAGTAATCAAAGACAGTACTCTGACATTGACCACTTTGCATTATTAGGTGCTTTTGTCTTTTATCTTTTATTTGGATACAATGAGAGAAATGCAGGAGTAATCGATTCCTTCATAAAGTTGAAAAAGTTGTAGGACATCCTAAGCTGAACCATCAAACAAGTCATAATGATAAAAACCTTAATATTTGTCTTTTCAGATTGTCCATACATTACCCTCAAGTGATACTGTATGTCTAATTATGAATCCATGGCAGATGTCGAATCACAGATCCGTTTCCAGTACTTACATGAATTGTAGCGACCCTGTACCATTCGCTAGTGCCTATAACTGTCTCCTGTACCATGTTTCTCTCATTGTCACAACTAAGGAAGTCTTGGTCGATTCCGTTGGGGATACGACACACTCCGTTACCTTGCCTGAATTGCACATTCAGGCACATGTAAATGTTATAATGTACTCCTGCCAAATTCATGTTTATTGCAGGAGCAACCATTTATGGTTAACATTTTGGAAGCAGGTGAAGAGTAGGTATTAGAATTAGTAGGGAACAAGAGACGGTGGAGTTCATCCATATCATGTGAGAAACTCTATCGGACTTTGGATACAGATTTCACAGGGAAAAAAAAAAAAAAGGTCTCTTTCTTAACGAGAAGAACAGAGTAGGATATGAAATGGGTCCAGGACTGTTTCATCCTTGATAAGAGGAAAAAGGGTCAGCTTACGTAGAAAGTTAGGCAAGGTTACTGGTGGGGCTGAAGATCTCATAGTCACTGTGACATCGGTGCGGTTATGTGAATCACATCTTTTGCGTTAATGACTGGCCTAACAGCTGGGATCAAGAACGCCACCTTTTTTTGTTTCTTTCTTTTCAAATATCAAAAGCTGATAGAAGGGAAAAGATATACTCAAAAGAGATTGTCATCTTTCTTTTTTTTTTTTTCCTTAAAAAACAACAGAACAATCCAGCCATATGTTTTGTTTAGTTTTATCCATCCACCTTCTGTCAATAATATAATTTTGGGGTAATCCTAAAACTTATTTTCATAAACAAGTAAAATTTAGTAAAAAATTTGCTTATTTGAGTTTTTAATTTATAATATTTATAATTAATTTCTGTAAACTAGTTTTGTTTTCTATTTCATTTTTTGTTATAAACTGATTTGTCATCAACTAAATATATATTATTTGATTTTTCAATGTTGACTACTAATAAAAATTATGATAAATATAATTTAATTAGTTAATTTGTTTTAATTTTATGAATGATTTTAATTTTATTTTTTGAAAATAAAATACTTTGAAATTTAATAATTATTTAATAAATATCCTTTAAATTTAAAACATCTTAAAAGACATATATATGAAACAAAATTAATTTTAAAACTAAAATATATATTAAAATAAATTTTATTTAGAAATAATAATTTTCCTTATTAAATTATTTATTTTAATAAAATATTTATTAGTAAATATGGCGTTTTGTTTTGGTTGTGAAAAAAATAAAGATAAAAACTTGTTTGGAATAAATAGCTTTGGCTTTTAGTTTTCAAATTAAAAAAAAAACCACAACATAGTTACAAAAAAACACAAAAAAAAAGATGTTTTATATGTTTTCACAACATGTTTTCTTGATCAAAGAAACAAGAAGTTCTATTTCTTTTTCCATTGATCTACTCCTATGATCTATTCCCTCTCTCTCTTTTCACTATACTTGCAACAAACCTCTCATGCACAAATCTACTTCTCTCTTCTCTCTTTTACAGCCACTTTGTTTTGTCCTCAACTATTTTTTCTCTCTATTTTGTTTCTTTTTTCTCGTGAAAGTTCGCCTTTGCAAAATGAAAGATGGTTTTTTTCATGTGTTTTTATTCTTCTCCAAATCGTGTTCAAAAGTTTTACTAATTTTTCTTTTTTTGTCGATGCAAAAAGCTCGTAAAAAATGATCTTGGTATTTTCATCAGGTTAGTTTTCAAAAATTAATATTGGTCTTTTTTTATTCTATTGAAAAATTACTTTCATTGGTTTGTGATAAAATTTTTCATTAATCAATCCACTAGCAAAACCTATGTATATAAATCTTACATCTTTTTTGTCCTTGGTTGATTTTCTTCTATGGTTTCTTTGACCTTTTTATTTACCTCATTTTCCTAGTTTGTTGTTTTCATCTATGCCTAGTTTGTCATGAGTGACCTATTTACGAATTTGAAGTTGTTCAAATCAAAAGCTTTAAAAAGTTACAACCTTTTAGTGATGTGATGCATAATTAGAAATCACAACCATATGTGTGAGTTGTTGTGGTTTCCAAATTGTTTTGATGTGTTCTTTTTAAGGAACTTTAATAATGATCTTTATACCTTGTTTGTGATAATATTGAATGCTCATATGTGACTATTGAAAGCCCATGCATGACTACCACAACAAAACAAAAAAGAAGAAATGGAGAAAAAAAATAAATGGCATTATAAGAGGAAGTACGCAGCTGGTACTAGACTACTATGTTTTTGATATTCTCAAAGACTTTTTCTTTACGAGAAAAGAAAATCTTTTGGAGGGGATTGATAGGGTTGGAACTTAAAGGAAGAAAGAGGCTGTAATAAATAAGAGAGGAGAATGAGCGTATAGATTTGGTGGGGTTATAAATGCAACACAAACACATAGAATAGAAGTTTCTATAACATATTATTTAAGTTTAAGAACCAAACAAACACTAGAGCATGAAATAAAAAAGGAAGTCTACATTTTATTTTGTAACTTTTATATTAGCTCAAGCCAGTGCTTTGGTAGAAAAGAATAGTAAAAGAGAATGAGGATATGATGTTTTCTTATCTTTGTTACTTTTTTTTTCTTTTCTCTAAGATGACATCCTACAACTTTTGTGCAAAGTTATTGATGGATTTTAATGAGACTTTGAGGAAAATTTGGACTAAGTCTAGATGAGCCTATGTGAAACTAGGGTAGGATATCTCAACCTAAAACCTTAAGGTAATGGGTGATGAGTCTTGTCCTAGTATATAAAGCACTCCACCTTTGTGTTTATTTCCAATGTAGGATTACCCCACTTGTAAATTTTGCAACATCTCCCCCTTACAAGTGGGTATATCCATACTGGACTAACCCCTCTCAACCTGTGTTAATGCAAAGTCATTTGAGTCACTCTATGGATCATCATTCTTCTTACCCAAATCCATGAATGTCTATTCATTGAGCTTTACTAACCTAACTCTAACACCATTGATAGATTTTGAGGCGTTTTTTGGAAGAAAAAAAAAGACCTAGTTCAAATGAGTTATATACAATTAGGACATTATATCTTAACTTAAAACCTTAAAGCAATAGGTTATGAATCATATCTTAGTATAAAATACACTCCATCCTTATGTTTCTTTCCAATGTGGGATTATCCCACTTGTAAATTTTCAACATTTACTAATGATTTGGTTTCTCAGTAATTGGTTGTTAGTTTATTTTCTAAATTAATTAGGGGTAATAAAGATTAGACTCCTGATGTTAAATAAAATGACAAAAAAAAATAAATTTGTTTCTTCTATAAGTACAGACTGATCTATTTGCTTCTCATGATTGTACTAGTAAAATATGAGTTTTTATATTGGTACATGTTTTAATAGAGAATTTTGGTAGTAAAAGAATAGCCTAGTCCCCTGTAAGGGAAAGTTGTCAAATGATATAAGTTGTAAAATGATGTGATAATATTACTGATGTTGAAGCCACTTAGTCAATGTAAGTTGCAGTATTCAACTTGAAAATAAGAATGTAATGTCAAATTATCGATCTTAATTATTTAGGAGATTTTTTATGAACAACATGAGATGATTCTTTGATCCTTTATTCTTACATTATATTTGTCTGATCATAGCAAGCTTACATGCAACTTCCATTTTGAAATAAAGATAATGAAGCTTGTAATGAAATTTAGTAACTAATATCCTATCTTTTGTTTTTCTATTGTCACTTATATGCAATTACTTCTAGTTATGGAAGCTTTAAACAATATGAACGATTATAATGATTACATAGAAATAAATAAAAAGGATGGAGTATGAAATGATGCCATAGAGATGCATTTAATCTCATTAATGATTACAGAAATGAAAAAGAAAAATCGAACAACTACTACCTTTTCTAAATCTAGTTGAAAGAATATTAAGGCACGTCTTCAAACAAAATTCAGTAAAGAGAATATTGATGCTTAATTAAAGAACAAAAATAATGCAATAAGGTTAGATTGAAGAATTTAAATAACTTTCTTAAGGAGACAAGAATTGATTACAACTCCTTCATTAGTAAAGTCAATGCTAAATATGAATGCAGGAAAAATCTATTTAAGGTAAAAATACATTTATTATTATTTTTACTCATACACTTTTCACCATTGTAGGTGCATAAAATGGTTTACATATTCAAGTAAAATGATGCAAGGATTTTTTATAATTGCGTCATATTTTTTAGATACAACTGCAATTGGTTTGCAAGCACGTTCATCAATAAAATCTGTATCGAGTAATACAAAAGAGAAATATGGAATTGATGGTGATGAGGCTTATGCACTCAATCAAAAAATAGATCAAGTTGCAAATTCTTCTTTTAAAAGAAATCTCTTAAAAAGAAGAAGGCAAAGATGACATATTCTAACATTATAGAAAAGATCTTGATTACGATTGGTAAATAATCAAAAAGAAAAAAATGATTAACTTAAGAAAAACTAGCCTTAACGACATACATTATAGATGATGGATTTAAAGCTTCATCAATTAATTAAGAGACTAATATAATGATGGAATGTTTAAATTCCTTACATAACTTAGGTGTCAAGGGTGTGCATTATGGAAAAACAGTAAAGGCTTTACATAATTCTCTACTTTTTAAGGAGATTTTTATGAAGATATAAAATGCGAAGAAAATAAATTTGATTAAATATCTTTAGTTTTTTTATGTTAATGCATATTAACGTCTTTTCATACAATGTTTTATATGAACTTTTTAAATTTATGTTGAATATTATGATGTTTCATAATCGTTTTAGCATTTATATTTAAATGTCTTTATTGATTATTAATGTTGATATTGTAGATACATGCTCTCTTTATCGAATTTTGAATCAAATTCAAATGATGAACTGATGAAGGTAGTTATTACTTCTTTAATTAAAAAAGAGAGTGAATATTTTTATTTACACAAGCAACCATGTGGAATATTTGGTCTATCAAATCATGATTGGATATTTAAGCTTTTGAATGAAAATTGGACAAGGATTTGTGAGAACTTAATAATGAATAAGATATTCTTTTTAAGCTTATGTATTAAATTTAGAGTTTAAGAGGATTAAAGCCAATAAATCATTTGACTATGGAGGAACAAATTGCAATTTTCTTAATAACTATAGGACATAATGAGACAACTAGATGAAGAGCACATTAAACATTCAACCTAGACAATTTTATAGTATTTTCATAGAGTCCTAAATGCATTTAATCATATTACAAAATGTCATTACTTCATCATCCTTTGCTAATATGCCTTCTATAATTTAGCATAATTCAAAATATTTTCCATATTTTCATATCTATTCATCTATTTAATTATTATTTTTATTATATCTTTATATTCAGTTAACTATCTTAATAATACAATTTTTTAAGGATTTCATTGGAGTAATAGATGGTACACATATTGATACATGTGCTCCAACCAATAAACAAATACCATATCGAGGTCAAGGAACTGATCCAACCTTAAATATTACATGTTATTGCTCAATTGACATGCATTTCACAAGTGTAATGCTTGGATGGGGAGGTATTACAAATGACTTTCAAGTCCTTTTAGAAACAGTAACAAGTCCAACAAATCAGTTTCTTATGCCTTCACTAGATATTATATTATTTTAAATAAATAAAGCAATTACAATTAATTTTTAATAGCTTTATGTTAATATCACGTTCTTTATATATTAAGTAAGTTTTAGCTAGTTGATTCGTGCTTTAGTAATATGCTTTGATTTTTTTTTTACTATATTAAGATGAGAGATGTCATTTACAAGATTACATAGGAAGAGAAAGAACTCAAAGTCCACAAAAATTGTTTAACTATAAGCATTCTTCATTAATAAATTTTATATGAAGATTTTTTTGAAATTACAAAATTAGGATTTCCTATACTTTTAAACATGCCGAGTTATGATATGAAGAATTAGAAAAACATCATTTTTACTTATTATATACATTTTCGTATTTATAATTAAGTAAAGTATAGCTCAATTACAATAAAATAAAGAATCTAATGATGAATTAACCTTAAAAGACAAAATTAGCCATAATTTATGAGGTTTTTCTTTCAACTTTTCTTGAACTCCATCTCTTGAAATTAATCTAGCATACATGAAGGAAAATCCCGATGTGAGCATCACATGCCCACGGTGCGGAAAACAAAAATTTTTGTTCCGGGACCTTC
>JANZLD010000006.1:74368386-74394769 GCA_026413575.1 Erythroxylum carthagenense
ATTAAAATTGTATTAATAATTAACATAAAATAATTAAATAATATAGTATAAAGAAAAAATAGAAACATAAAAGATAACTTTTTATTATTCATACCAAAACTAAAACAAATAGATTTTTTTTATCAAATCTAAAAATAAAAATAAAAACCAAAAATTAAAGTTGAAACAAATGTCACAAATTTACCATTCCATTGATTATAGGATTTCTTTTTCTTATTTTCCGGTTCCTTAGAATTCGAAATTCACGGTTTGCAATCTGAGTACCAGTTCTGCAAGGTTTGCAATCTGAATCAAGGATCAAGGACGATGCCAAAAGTATGAATCACAAGAAGTGCTGATGTGTCTAAGGTATGGTAAAGTCTCCGAATCACTTGAAGATGTGGTTTTTGGATTTTTGTTTCTTAAAATTGCTCGACTCAAGTGTCCTGTTGTCTCTTGAAAAGTGCGGATAAGATGTTACCTTGGTTCTTCTGTGCCTCCGTCGGATGCAAAGTGTTTTATTTTGCACATTACGTGCCTTTATGTTACATGCAGGGGTCCTTGATCTATATCTGCTTGTCAAATTTCCATTCTACTGCTATGTTTAGTAGCTGCTACTGCTGTATCCAACTATTTAGTTGATGAGTTTTTCTTCAGCCTCTAATGGATTTAATGTGAAGTATGAATATATTTCACCTAACAGAACTGCAAAAGATGCAGCAATTGTTGTGATTTGGCATTTAGCTGTTGCTCACTGCTCAACTGGTAGATTTTTAACTATAACAAACTAAAATTTGATCGTCGATAATATTGTAGTTAGCCTGGCATTTTTGGTGTATCTGTGGTCTCAGTTCTGATTAGTTTCCTCAACTTGTGCTTTGTCGAGCCACCATATGGTACAATTTTATTTATACATTCCCCTAACTTCACTCTTTCATTTGTTTTCTACACAGCAGGGAGGATAAAAGCAAATGCTTTCTGGTGCCTGTTCTGAAGAAGAAAGACGTTGGTGCTTGTGATGTTTGTAAGAGAAATTGCATATTCTTCTGCGAATTGTTATCATCTTCTGTTTAGCTTAGATGGTTTCTATTTGTAATCATTACAATTTTGCATGTCAGAGTTGTTTATTCTCCTTCAATGCTCCTGCAATTATACTGACTGGGATATGTTTAAATAATGCACAAGTATGATGATTTCGTTAAAATCAAATACAAGATTCCGACCATATGTGGAAAACCTTTCAAACACTTTTCTTTACTTGACCATATGACAATGGAAATCCAATGCTTAAATGTATTACAATGATATCCACTGCACCAAGAATTTCTGAATGTCATCTGTGAGAAGTTGGTGTCGATTTTTCGCAGACATTACTAGGCAATGTTGTACTATCTACTTTCGCCTACAAAGCTATACAAGTTCACTACCTCAAATTTTGATGTATTTAGGATTGCTATGGCCTCGAGCTGAGCAGAAAACAGATATGGGCTGATCTTTGGATTTTGCCTGCCGTCCTATTGAAAGACTTCATGCGTTCAGGCAATTATTAACCGTTACTAGAGATTTGTCTTAGCTCTACAATATTTACATGATATTTTCCGGATCTAAACCCTTCGTTTGCATTCTTTTCGATTCTGTGGCACGACATAGAAGTGCTGGTCATGACGTCTGGAACTTCGCATCTAAGTTGCCCGTTTCTCACAATATCAAGGTACTAGATTGTTGTTGTTCTCAGATCAGGGGATTGACCATCGCCCTGTGAAAGTTGCTTTTTTTGATCAAAACCGTGTGGAGTTTGACATACCTGTGATCCTAAAATTCCAGAGCTTCCCTTTAGAAGAAACCAAATTGTCATCACCAAGGAACTCCCATGAAAACCACCTCTCAATTGTTCGATGTGTATCATGTACCACAACATCTACTGTGTTTCCCGCTCTTGCTATCATGCTAGCTGTGTAGATAGAAGCCATCCGGCCTGGAGCCTCCAGTGAGTGTCCGCTTGGTCCATCCACAACTATTACATCCCACTTAAGCTGATAAACTTCTGGTGGTAAATTTTTCAGTGCAAGTTTGCATGTTGAATTTTGTAGTATTCCTGACCTAGGTGCACAGGCTGTGCTTTTCCTTGCATTCTTAAGCAGCTTGTAAGCCTCTTTTGAAGGTATCCGGTGTTCAACCTTGTAGATTCGGGTACTGTTGAATTGCTCTTTGATTGAACTTATCTTCTCAGGATCATCCTCTAGAAAGATGGTGAGTCCGCCTGAGTTGATGAAGGAGAGCTTCATGTACTGTGGCTCCAGTCCAAAGATGAGGAGGTTGCACGGGCTTTTTTTTTTAATGAGATTGGATAGAAGTTTAAATTCCTTTTCTGTTAGATTGGCAGAAGTATTATGTTGAGTTCGTAGGTTGCTAAGCCTATGTGATGGCACATGGTCACAAGCTGGAGAAGGAGGGGAACATTTTTGTTGTGAAGTATGCAAAGCAGGCAATGGAGAGGAAGAGGTTGAAGTGGTGATTGCAAGCCTAAGAAGTCTAAGGACTGAGATGGTTGATAAAATGAAAACAAGCAAAAGAATATATCTTCTTCCAGGAACGTTCATACCTTGAGTTGCTCTGAAATATTTACGGCCAGTTAGCAGATGGACTTCTGCTTCAGGTGAACTTGGGGGTGGAAACGTAAGTAGAGGGGCTACAACCAAGCGGTGATGAGGTACTTCTGGGGGCATTTTTCTCTTGCCCTGTCTTTCAGCACCAGTCTGCTAAAAACACGTACCCTCCGGAGCTACAGGTGGGGTTTCATGTGACTTTATTGTTATGATTTCTTCCTACAGTGTTCTCTTGAGTGAGGAAGAAGGAAAGGAAAGTACCCTTTGCTTTTGTTTCAAGTTTTATGTTCAATTGAGCTGTCAGCTTGGCACCTAATTGCTGTGCTGACAATGTTCTAATTCACAAATCAAAGCTGCACATATGTTTTCACTTGGTAGTTTGTTTTCCATCATTTCGTTTTGGGATAGTTACGTGTGTTTATATTTCCTTTTCGACCACCGTTTGGTGGGCATGAGTGAAGTTGAAGAAGGGTATTCGGTATTGGGTGGTTGCAGGGCCTCTTTCACTGGATTTAGATTACATGGAACACGCCTATCACGTATTTGATTTACATCATTGTCAAGAGTGCTGTGATGGCCTATTGAAACTCAAATTTTGCTATATCGAGTACTTTAGTTTGTAACTTGCTAGCAGCTCAAAGTGAAATACTGTTATGCTTCTGTAGGAATAATTGGAAGCAAGTTTTCTAGGAGCTTTTCAACTTTAAAGGTTGAAGGTTTGAATTGTATTGTTATGAGATGGATTAGAATTTATTCAATATGTATTTAAAAATAGTGACAACAGGTTTTATTAAAAAAAAGAAAAGAACTTAACACGTCTTATTGACCAGTAGGCCTTAAAGCGACTGGCAGGGTCTACGAAAGCTCTCTAGAAATAGCTTACCGGTCTAGTTTCAGACGCATGGTGCTTTTTAATTAAGGGACTTTAAGTGACAGCGGACTTGTTAGGCATCTTTAGTATAGTTTATGAAGATTAATCACCTATATTATAATAAGAATCCTATTCTTAGGCATTGAATTAATGTTTTAAAACTCGGACAGGAAGATAAATATATAAGATAAGAGGTTTAAGGTTTAAAAAGTTTAATCGTTATTGTAAATCATAAAATTGAGTAAACATTAAATAAAATTAAAGAATTTAAAATATTATTGAAAGAGATTATTCTTACTTATTGAAGAATTTTAAGTTTAATTAAAAAATATATTGTTAAATAAAAATTAATTGATTTATTTTAGTTTATAAGAACTTATTTATTTATGAAAATTGACTTATTAATTAATAAATTAATCAATCAAAAGTTATTAAAGTAAAAGAATAATTATAAAAAATCACAAACTTTACTCAACTTTACAATTATAGCTCGAACTTTAAAAAGTAGTAATTTAGTACTCTAATTTTCATTTTTTTCAATTGTAGTCTTATTAATATTTCTGTTAGCATTATTGACGTTAGTTGCAGACATAAATCTTAAACACTTATACACGTTAGATTTAATTAAATTTAACTAAACTACATCGTTTTGATATTGAAATCCTTAAATCATACTATTTCATATTGGTGTGTGACAACAATGACAATCTGTCATATTGGTGCAGGATGACAACGATACAGTTTCTAACAATTTGAATGAAATCCTAATTTGTCACTCTAAGCTCTCTTTTTTCTATATGTGAGAAAGAATTGCTTTAAGGTTTTTAATTTTGGCGATTTTGACAACAAGTTTGATTTAGCGATTTTAATCTAAAACAACATAGTTTAGTTAAACTTAATTAGTTAAAAACAATTAAGTTTGATGTATATAAGTGTTTAATGTTTTCATCTTATGTGGCAAGCCACGTCAGCAACGTTAACAAAAATATTAACATCGAGTTAGGATTAAAAAAAATTGAAAGTTTAAGTATTTAATCGTCAACTTTTTAAGTTCAGGCTATAATTGCAAAATTAAGTAAAGTTGAGAAATTTTTGTAATTAACCCTAAAATAAATTGAACCAAAAAATTAAAAATCAAATCGAAAAGTTAAACAATTCAAAGTTTTTATAATTGAACCATTTAATCATTGTCTTGAACATATCAAACAACAATTTGACCATTACACATACATGTTTTACATTTCAAGGGAGATTTACTAAATTACTTGGGTTCTACTAGAATTCAATAGAATCCAACGTTATGAGATTCGTATTGTATCGGTCGGTACTAGTCTAAAAAATGGTACGAAACTCAAAGGTTTGATACCAGCTGTCATAATTGAAAATTTTGCCTAGTACGGACCGATATTTAAAATATTGGTTAGTACCATAAATTTTAAAAATTTTGGACCTATTTGCAAAAAAAAAACAACACCCCTTTCTATCGCCGACATCTTCTATCTCCCCTCCCATTTTACTCACTCTCTCTCTCTCTCCCCCCCCCTCTCTTACCAGGTTGGATGCAGCACCACCTCTTTAAATCTCATTTCATCTTTTTGAGGATTTGTCACTTGGTGCAATGGGCGGTGACTCCATCGTGATGGAAGCTTCCGTCATGTCCATCTTTTTGCCAACTGTTGAGGTTAATGAAGATCTAGAAGAAGAAAAGATAGGAAAACATAGCTGCAATAAGCAGGAGGTAGCATCAACAAGGGACTGTCTTGGGACAATTTCTCGTGGCAATGATCCAACAGTGAATAATTTATGCTAAGTGTTACAAAAGTTTTCTTTCAAAGACGAACTTGTCCCACAAGATGCACCAACCCCTTTGCACGACAATCTTACTTAGCTTTGTCAAAGCAAGATTTAGCCTTATCTCGTGATCATAAACTAACCTACTTGTTCTCGATCACCTCATGACCCTCGCAGTGTTTCACTTTCACACCCTTGCAAGAAAACTATAAAAGAACTAAATAATCGTGGAAACAATAAGAACACGAGAAAGATATACAAATTAAAAGCCAACCTTTATTACTTCTCTCAAAGTATACAAAGGAATACTCTCTCAATCTCTAAGTGTCTCCCACACTCATCATCCCTTCTTGTTGTTGAAAAGAGCAAGGCTCAAATGAGCTATTTATAAGCACCTCTAGATGCCTAAGTTAGAATCCTAATAGACTAGCTAATATTACAATCTTATTATATCTTATCCTTATCAGATTTCATCATACTAACTAATAGATGATATCCTCATCCAATTAGGACTCTATCTAATAGGATTAAGCTATATCACAATAACAAGATAAAAGATTACACTATCTAGTAATGATCTATCTATATCTACGAAGATCTTCTCTATCTTCAGATGATCTTTCCACATGATCTTTATCTCTTAAAGTTAATGTTCATCAACTGTGATCCTATCTATCACATCATCCAAGATCTCCTCATCTCTATCCGTTAATGATGAGTCATCCAAGTCAATAGCATACTGGTCCGTCCAATGCTTCCCCATGCCAACTCTGTTAGTCGGGTCTGTCTACTTGAACACACACTAAGTCTTTAGTCCTTTAATATCCCAGCCTTAGCCAAGTTAGCTCGTACAAGGTTCGAAACTCTTCCAAAGCTCGCTCCATGCTTGATCTACTTACTAAATCACCTTGGAACTCTTACATATTCTCATTATGCACGTGATCCAGCTAACCTTCCACTCGATATCCATCTCAAGCCTTCTTTTGGTCCCATATCCAAATATTGCATCTCGTTGAAGATTTTAGCTAATGTACACTAATGCATGCCAACACTTAACATTGTCCCTTTTTCCTCCTTGTCTCACTACAAGTCTTTACCTTGTTTTGTTGTTCCGCATGTCGAACATTGGTCAAGGCTCGTCAGTGCCTGCACGATTTTACTATCTCAAACTTATGAGTCTAACAAACTAACCCTACCAGAAGAAATCAATGCCCCCTTCGAAATAATTTATGGACACTCCTCTAAGTGTGGTTTCCTCAAAGACTCCTTCATCATTGGCATATCTCCTACATACCATGTTCCCTCTTCATTGGGTTTCTCCTTACTTTTGTTTGAACTCTCCTTCACAAGGCCCATTGCACCTAACATAGCAAAACTGTTGAGGTAGACTTCTTTCGTCGAGTCTTCCTCTCCCTCTCCTTGATCTTTTGCGACTATGGAATTTACTTGTTCCTCACTTGTTTTCTGTCTTGTGCATTCTCGAGTAAAGTGCAGCCCTTCATAAATGAAATAAGTAATATCCCTTTTTGATTGTTTATTACCTTGAGAAGATTCACTTACTTTCTCCTTGCTTTTCTCCAAGCCATTTCACATCCCACCATTTTTCCTGCCTTCGTAGCTAATTCAAATTGGTGGTGGCATTTGGAGATCACCAAGGCATCCGTAGCCGTTATTGTGCTTGGAAGGTCCTTCACATTCTGCCTTCGAAGCTCCATTTGTGCCTAAGTTTGCAAGCTGCTTATGAAGTTGAATAACTTATCCTCCTCTGACATGTTTTGCACATCCAACATCAAAGATGTGAATTTTCTCACATATTCCCGCATCGAGTCATCTTGCTTCAAACTTTTCAAAGCTTCCCTCGTAAGTCATGAAGTGTTGTTCGGGAGGAACTGATCCGTTAGCTCCTTCTTCATCTTCTCCCAAGTGTTGATGGGATGTCTACCAGCACTAATGTCGTTGGAGGTTCTTGTTCTCCACCACAACTTTGCATCGTCCACTAGTACATTATAGTGATTGACACCTTCTCCGAGTCAACCACCTTTGCTGTTGCAAAGTAGTACTCCATATCCCACAAAAAATTTTCGAGCTCTTTGGCACTCTGCTTGCCGTCAAAAAATTGTAACTCTTGTACCTTCATCAAAGTGGTTTTCATTCGTCAAACATCTTATGTTGCAACGACTTGTCTTAGAATCGCCACTTAGACTATTTTTATACCTTCGTCAACTCCGCTATTTGATGCTGCAATTGTTGGATTCATGCCTCCAACATCTTGAATCAAGTGTTATAAGAAGTGACTTCCTCCTCCTCTTAAAGAATCGGCCCAATAAGTTCCTCCACCTGGTTGACATATTCTATCAAATTGCTGCCTCCCACCATATCGAAATTTGGCTCTGCTACTAATTGTTATAAAGGTTTTCCTTCAAGCACGAACTTATCCCACAAGAGGCGTCAACCCCTTTACAGGACAATTTCATTTAGCTCTATCAACATAAGATTCAACCTTGTGCCGTGATCGTCAACCAACCTACTTATTCTCAAACGTCTCACGACCATCACAGTATTTCGTTGTCACACCTTGCAAGAAAACCACGAAAGAACTGAATAATCACAACAACAATAAAAACATGAGAAAGAGATACAACTTAAAAGCCAACCTTTATTACTTCCCTTAAAGTATACAAATGAATACTCTCTCAATCTCTAAGTGTCTCCTACACTTGTCATCCCTTCTTGTTGTTAAAAAGAGGAAGGCTCAAATGAGCTATTTATAGGCACTTCTAGATGACTAAGTTAGAATCCTAATTGAACTCTAATAGCTAAGATCACAATCTTATCCTATCTTATCCTTATCATATTATATCATACTAACCAACAAATAACATCCTCATCCAATTAGGACTCTATCTAACAGGATTAATTTACATCACAATAACAAGATAAAAGATTACACTTAGGAATGATCTATGCATATCCACGAAGATCTCCTCTATTTTTAGATGATTCTTCCACATGATCTTTATCTCTTAAAGCTGATGTTCGTTTAATATGATTTTATCCACCACATCACCCAAGATCTCATCTCTATCCATTAATGATGAGTCATCCAAGCCAATAGCACACTGTTCAATCCAATGCTTACCCATGCCAACTCCAGTAGCTATAGTCCATCCACTTGAGCACACACTAAGTTCTTAGTCCTTTAAGAACCTAGCATTAGTCAAGCCAACTTGTACAAGATCCGAAACTCTCCTAAAACTCGAACCTTGTTTGATCTACTTGCTAAGTCACCTTGGAACTCTCACATATTCCTGTCATGTGTGTGTTCCAGCTAACCTTCTACTCGATGTCCATCTCAGGCATTCAATTGGTCCTACATCTGAATCTTACATCTTGTCGAAGATTTCAGCCAATATGCACCAATGCATGCCAACACTTGACATTACCCCTTTTCCTCCTTACAAATCTTTGCCTTGTTTCATTATTTCACATATCGAATACTGGTCAAGACTCGTCAATGCCCGCACGATTCCATTATCTTAAACTTAGGGGTCTAACATTAGGCCACATGATTATCTCCCAAAGGGGATTTGAAGCTTAGTTGTCGTTTGGTTTTTTGGTGCCTTACTTTTGTTTTTCCTTGAAAAATCTAAATAAAAATTTCTAACGTAAGAAAGCATGCACAAAAGATGCATGACAATTTGATAACTTTTTTTATTAGTTGAACTCACAATTTAATATTAAATAAATCAAATTTTATTGGGTAATATTGAATGTTAAACTTATTAGCCCAAAAGTAAAGGATTATCATAGAACATGTTAACATAAAGCGATAAAATATGATTGATGTTACCAATTAATTAGATTAATAAAGTTTATACACAAAAGTTAAGGTAATTTGTTTTCTTTTTCTTTATTTTTGAAATTATATTGACTAAACATATGTAAATTAACTAACTTATTTACTCCCATAAATTAAGTCACAAAATTAAATAATTTAAATCATTAACATTATATCTTAAATCCAATTTCACCTATTCAATATGTGGCAAACTTTTATCTAATAATGAAGCTCAAATCTTTAAACTCCAATATTGATTTATTGTTAATAATATATTATAAAAGATTTTTTTGTTTGATGTTTTGATGTAATTATTATTTATTATATAATAAAATTGTAATATTTTAAATACTCTCTATAGTTCTTAATTTTATATTTGTATGATGATTAAATAGTCTTTTTCCTATTAATTTTGGTTATTATTTATATGTGAAATATTTGAAATTTAATGTTAATAAAAATAAATTGTTACTTTAAATTTATGATTATGATATTTAGAGATATGGTTCATATAAAATTATAAAGTATACAATATAATATACTAATGGACTATTTTGTAATTTTTAAAAAATTCAAGAACTATTTCATAAATTTAAAAATTGTTCGAAAATGGCTGATTCTGATTAATATCATACCAGAACCTAATCTGATACCAAAACCGATACAGTATTCATAACATTGATAGAATCAAGTTGCATTTAGATCGTGATTTAATGTATAAATGGATTCTTATGTAATGCCAATACAAGTTTCAGATATCTAAGGAACGTAGTCGAAAAGATTAGCAAGAAAAAAAATACAGGAATAGGTAAAACCAATAGATGAAAGGACAATCTCCCCTGTCAATGTTATTATTAGCATCATAATACGAATTTGATTAAGAGAATATGGATTTTAATTAATTCTGATAGAGAAAAAAGATCAACATCAACATCAGCTGATTCGAAGCTAAATTTAGGATTCGTAATTCGAAACTACTTTTTCTTATGTACCCTTTTCTCATAGGAGACTTGAGTACAATCATTGAAAAGGAAGCGTAAGGAATTCAAAGTAATTCAAGTTCATCGCCATTTGCCTACCTTGTTGATGTGAATGGGACTTGTTATTCGTTGCATTGGGTATCGGAGGATTACCGGTAATTTATGGCATGTTCTGTTCTACTGGATGTGACTATAGTGGTGATCAGAAAGGACAGGTTGAATTTAGCAACACTTCACTTAGTTCTGTGGATTGTGGATTCTTGAGGATACAAAGCAGATTCCTAAAAAGAACGTTATATCTTTCTTGCAAGGAAGAGGGACTCCCACTGTAGTCTCTCCTCAGGACACAAAAGAATTACCTCAAAGGTTGACATTTTGGCGGAATGCTTAACCTTCTGGATGTAAAAAGAAATAATTACACAACTGGGATTGGAATACTAGCTTGAGTTTGTTTAATCCTAATAAGAGCTTTTACATTTTCTGCCTGTAACAAAAGAAGAATATATGCATAACTTAGATCGAATAATACTTATTTATTTTTAAAATTTATATGTAGGGACTAATTGGTTTTTAATTTTTAAAAATTAATTAAACATTTCACATTTACTAATTGAGTAACTATTCGTTCTCGGTAATTTAATAATTTTTGAATTGTCATGTCCTTATAATTCTTTTATTTAGAAAGAATTTTAAACAAATTATGAAAAGGTGACTATTATGTACAAGTATATTAAGAAGTATCCAAATTTTGCTTGTTTTAGGCAACTTCAATTTGATATATAAATTACATTTCTTGCAGTAAATAAAAGACTATTGAGAGCTATGATTAAAAAACTCAACCTGTTTAACTAATTTAATTGAAAAAATTTTGAACCGTACAACTTTTTGATTCAATTTACTTTGATTACACTTGCTGTTAAAAACTAATCAATTTATTAATTAATCGAACAATTTTTATAAATTAATAAATTCTTATAAACCAAAATAAATCGATTAATATTTCATTTAACAATTTTTTCAATTAAACTTCAAATTGTTCGATAAATAAAAATAATCTCTTTCAATTATATTTTGAATTTTAAATTTTATTTAATATTTAGTCAGTTTTATGAAAATCTAATACCAGTTGAACTTTTTAAACCTTAAATTTTTTATCTTACCGGTTTGGTTTTTAAAAAATTGATTGAGACATTACAAGGTATCTCTTTGGTGACCTTCTAAAATAATTAATTCTCAAATGGATTGACAATTAAGTTTATTATTCCTAAATTAAAAGGATTAAATTTTAAGAGTTGGTGCTAAATATAATATTTAGTAGTGAGAAATCTAAATATTATATTGAAGATGTTTTATGGACTCCCCGTATGTTTCTTTTTGTAGAATTTGAAAATTCATTAAGTAGTAAAGAATAGTTTACAGCTGAGGAGAGGAAAAGCTCTCCCTCTTTCATCATATGATGATGTTCAACGTTACAATTACAGTAAATAAAATGACAACGCAAGGACAAATGTATCGCTAATTAGGGTAAAAGACTACTGCCTTTTCTTGACTCTTCGAAAGATTACTCAATTAGGATTGGCTCTTTAGAGCCTACAATGCGACGATGGCAATGCTCTTCTTTTTTTATCCGTCTCTAGCTTAAAGGGATTTACAACTTAGTTAGGATATTTGAAGCTTTTTGATTTGTTTCCTTGTTCTTCATGCATAATAGGCTTCATGTTGAAACAGGAGTCTTCATTCCTTTACCCGAATGGTAAGCAATAGTTCTATGAGAGGTATTTTCAGGATCTTTTAAAGGTGTATCTTTCCTTCTGTTCTTCTTTCCCTCTTTCTCTAGCTTGAAAGATTTACGTCTCTGATAGGGTTTTTGGTACTATTTGTTTTGTTTCTTCATTCTTCAAACAAACAAGTCACGTTGAGGAGTCTTCTTTCATTGTCCAGTCTGGTAAGCCATGGATTTAGATAGGCACTTCCAGGAGCTTTCGAAGGTGAGTGATCCTTCTAGTCTTCTTTCCCTTATTGTCATGATTTGGTTGTTTGGTGAACTGCTTAAATGGCTATGTCTTGTTTGAATGGCTTGAGTTACTTTGGGAATATTTATGCTTTGGAAGTTTTATTTACTATACTGATATCCAAATAGAGACACCCCCTGAGGACTATATTCTCCAAGAGAGTGCCAGTCCTCTGTTACTATGATGCCCCAACTGATTAATAATTAGTTGTTTCCTGATATTCCCTGTAGAGAGTTCCATAAGAGTGCTTAAACTGTTAGAGGATTCTTTAAATTTTCTATTATTTCTCTCTTTCTTAATAGTCTGGAGACAAGTTGCAACTGCTAACATTAGTATTTCTTTATCATATTTAGAGATATGTAGTTAGGATATCTCAAATAAGATATCTGTGAGATTGCATTGCCTAGTTCCAAGGTCATAAAGATTAGAGATTCTATTCCACACTTCCTTAGCAAACCCAAACTGAAAGAACAGATGATCTCTAGTCTCCTCCTCTAAATTGCACAAAATACAATGCTTAGGAGAGGATAGGAATTTCATTCTATCCATGGTACTTACTCTGTTCAGCATAGTTTGAGAGCCTTGCTCCAAGTTAGGGAACACCACCCTATTCTAGCTACTACTCCTTCCACCAGCCTTTTAGCCTACCTGTTAGTGATTTCTGAAATAGGAACTCCATCCTATAAGAATATATCATCTTCCCCATAGTTTCTGTATTGGGGAATAGGCAATAGTCTTAGTTCTTCTAAGGAAAGCAACCAACTTTCATCCCTAATTATCTTGTGAAGCTTAGCCTTATTTGGAAACCTTCCCAGCATTGACCTAGCCAACTGATTATTAATTAAAGCCCCTTGGCTGGTCTAGCTATCATACCAGAGAGATATTCTATCTCCTGCCCTAATTTTACATGTAACATGTTGCTGGACATCTTCCCTCATCTTGAGAAGTTGGTTGAAAAACCAAGAGTAGCTGCCCTTACTCTTTAGAGCCCGAAAACTCTCACCCTTTAATATATAGGTATGAATCTACTTAATCCACAGTGAATTTTTTTCACTAAAAATTCTCCAAATTATCTTGGTAATTAGAAATCGGTTGTTCTTGTTGATTAATTCCAATCATAAACCTCCTGCATCCTTTGGTTTGCAAATGTGCTTCTAATTCACTTTAGCTATTCCTTTCTCACCTTTTCCTTTACTCCATAGGAACTGCTTCATAATTTTTTCCATTGTTTTAACTAGTCCTTTGGAGAGGAAGATGTAAGAGCACCAATAAACTTGCATAGATATTATTACCGACTTTAAAAGCTGAAGCTTACCTCCATAGGACAAAGTTATATTAGTACAAGACCCCAACCTTTTCTGAATTTTATCCATTAAAGGAAGACTTTCATTTAGTCTTAGTCTCCTAGAAGAAATAGGAATGCCCAAGTATAGTAGAGGAGGTTCTTGCTTTGTTATTTCGGTTGCTTGTGACAAGGAAAGTGTTAAGTGATCAACACTTTTAAAGAGTAAGAAGAAGCTTTTGTGGAAATTGATACTCAATCCTGACAGCTCCTTAAAACTAAGGAGAGTACTCATCAATAGGGAAACTAAAGGAACACTTGTCTTATATAGAAGTATTAGATCATCTTCAAAATATAAACTAATTAATGAAAGCTCCTTACATTTAGAATCGTATCTGAAATTGGAATTAGAGGAAATGTTGTGTTTGATTATAAGGATGAGGGCCTCCATGCAAATAAGGAATAGGTAAGGGGAAAGAGGATCCCTTTACCTAAGTCATTTTTTGCCTTTAATAGTCTCCATAGGGCATCCATTAATCAGAATTCCAAATGAGGTAGTTGAGAAACATTCCTGAATCCATTTGACAATTTGTAGGAAATTTCATAGCCTACATAGTCTGTAGCAAGAATCTCCAATTAACACTATTTAAAGCTTTTTGTAGGTCCACTTTGATAGTACAGTTTTGAAGGCTTCTTTTATAAGTGTACCCTTTCAAAAATTCCTGTAATAAAAGAATATTATCCCCACTATGTCTTCTTCTCATAAAAGCTCCTTGGTTCTCACTTATGAGTAAGTGAAGAACTTCCTTGATCCTATTTTTCAATATATTGGCTATGATCTTATAGAGAAAATTTGTGCAAGATATAGGTCTGAAATCATTCCAAATGATCGGGTTAGAGCTCTTAGGGATTAACATAGCAAGGTCTTATTGATCTCCTTTAGTAAAACCCCCATTTTGGAAAAAACTCCTTGACTACTTCCTTTACAAGACTCCCGATGCTTCCCCAAGTTCTCTGGAAGAAAAACTCATTCAATCCATCAGGGCTCGAAGCCTTGGATTCATTCATATTAAAAACCGCCTTCTCTATTTCTTGATCCATGATAGGGCTGATTAGCACAGAGGCCTCCTGTTCAGGAATCTTGGCTATAACATATTGCCTAAGGTTCACTCCATTGCTAGTAGAGCAACCTTCTATGCCTAATAGTTTTTGGAAATAAATCCTAGCTTCCTTAGCAATTTCAGCCTGCTCAAATATAGTTTCCCCAGTTTTAGATTTTATTAAAGTAACTTTGTTGATATTTCTCATGACTGCCACCGAGTTGAAGAAAAATTTAGTACATCTATCCCCGTCCTTAATCGAATTAATTCTAGCCCTCTGCTTCAATAAAGAACATTGATTATCCACCATTTGCAAATAGGACTTCAAAGCTTCCTTTTCTGTTGTAGCTAGATTGCTATTAGTTGGGCTATTTGCCAAGGATTTCTGGAGTATTGATAACTTGATTCTTGCTTCCTCAACCTCCTTTGTGGAATTCTGCCCACTCCTTAAATTTAGGAACTTTAATTCCTGTTTGATAGCCTTGAGCTTTTACACACACATAAATTGCTTAGTGCCATATATCTCATGCTCCAATCTTTTCATAATAGCTTTTTGAAACCCCTCCACGTTAACCAAAAAATTAGTAAATCCGAAAGGTTAGTGGATTCTAATCATTTTAAACAAGTTGTGCACCTTGATAGGGGTATGATCAGAAATTCCTAGGTGAAGTTAGCTGAACTCTCCGAGAATGTAGGTAACCAGTCCACATTCACCATTGCTCTGTCTAACTTTTTCCCAATGAACTAGTTAGAACATTGTTTGTTTGACTAGGTGAATTTATGACCTTATTTTAAATTTGTTAATTCCACATCCTACATGCAATCAAATATATCCTTAGTGTAATTGAGTTGATTACAGTTGCCTTCTGCCTCTATTTTGTATAGAGTAGCATTAAAATCCCCACTACCTATCCAAGATCCCCTAATTGAGGCTTTGAGTCTTCGAAAGGAATTCCATACTTCAGTTTTCTGAAAACCTGTATTAAATCTGTAGATAAATGTAGCAAGAGCAAAACTATTTTTCATTATGAATTTAAGCCTCATGTGAATGAATTGCTGATTGGTTTCTAGTACTTCCACTTCCAATAAGTCTCCATCGTAAACAATAATAATCCTTCTATATGCATGACATTGAAGATTAGTGATACATTGCCATTTACTTCCCAAACAACCTAACTTATTCAAATTAGCTTCCCTAATTTTTGTTTCCAGCAAACAAAATAACAAAGGCTTGTCCTTTAGAACAAAATCCCTTTCCGCATTAAGCTTAGAATGGTTATTTATTCCTCTTACATTTCATACTATAAGGTCATATAAGATTGCTTTCCCCTTTGGAGCCTTTTCTACAACTCCTATTACTTTTCTTTGAACTTACTTGTTCAAAATGTTCCTCTTGAGTAGCTCCTTTTTGCTGCTCTTCCAGCTGTTGGATATGCTCATTTAGTTGGATTTCCTTATCTCTATAACAAGGATTTGTCTCATCCATTTCTTTTTCACTTTCTTGGTTGTTCCCTGACATCTTGTGGGAGGTAGTCAAAAGTTGTTGAATTTCCACATGTAGATTTGAATATGGAAGGATTTCTACTAAGGCATTTTCATCATTTGTCGTTAATTCACTTTCAGCATGACCAGATCCGTCTTGTCTCACAAGGTTATCTGAATTATATTCGGTTTTCTCCAACCCTTTTTATCTGCAGTATTTTGCTTCAATAAACCTAGCACTTGCTTTTCCAAACCTGACCCTTGCTTCTCCAACCCCGACACCTCCTAATTATCTCCTCTAGTGAAAAATTTCCCTGTTGGTTTCCATTTTTTACCTTATGCTTTTAGGGAAGGCCTCAATTGATATGACCAAAACCTTATCTTCTCTGAGCGAATGCCTATCAACCAATCTTAGGATAGGAATGCTTTACTTTATTTCCTCAAAGATATCCATACTCATGCATAATCATGCATATCCAATCTGTTTTCTCAATGCAATGTTTTCATCCATATAAATTGGTTTCCCAAATAACTAGCTAGTGTACTCAATCTATTGGTTGTCCAATATTCGAAAGGAATATTGTAGATATTGACCCAAAGAAGAATGTTTTTCAATTTAATTTTCTCTAATTTTATACCGCTGTTGCCAATTCTGAAAAAGTGAAGAAAGTTGAGAAATGTGCCAAGGGTCTTCTTCTATTACCTTTAAGTTTTTCTGAAAAAATGAAGAAAGTTGAGAAATGTGCCAAGGTCTTCTTTAATTACCTTTAAGTTTTTGATTTAAAGGAGAATGTAAAGATTATATTATCTTGCTCTATTTGTCCTCTACCTTTTCAATTTCTCTTAGTTCAAGCTTGTACTGCTTCCCATGACCTAGCCAATATCTAGGCTTGAAGCTACCATAAGTTTCCCTTAAATCTTTACCGGTGGACAGTAGATCAAGGAAGAGTCCGAATTGTCTCCTACGACCTGGTTCCAAGTCTTTCTAACCCAAATTTTCTGCGTTTGCACACTGACAGATGGAAGTGGAAAGGCACTCCCTGGGGGGTGGGATGGGTTATTTGGGTTTGTGAGGTGAGCTGGGAACAAAGAGGGGGATGAGCTGGAGGAATTGGCTAGCGGTAGGGGTGGGAAATCTGTCTCCATTATAGTCGTGAATAATGAAGTCCATGTTTTGTTTTGCAGGGAAGATGCTGTCATCAAAGACCATGCCAGAAGAAGCTGCGAAGGATGGGTGAAAATGAAAGAAAAAAAAAGCAGAAGAAGAAGGAGAAGGAGAAGAAATGGCTAAGGAGATGAATTGTCTACATGGTTCGATGGGGATGTTAGTTAGCATATGGAATCCCCATATGCTAATATACAAAAAAGTGGAACAAAATTTTAATATATTTTTTAAAATTATAATATTATCACAAAGTATTTTTAATAACTTAAAAATAATAATTTTAAAAATGAATAAAATTATAAAAGACTTGTTTTCTTTTTTCAAAAATATAATATTTTACTTCCTGAAAGCTACAGCAGACAATTGCTATCGCCAGAGTAGAAACTTTCATGAATTAAGGTGATGGGTACCCGCAAGTTGTAATAGGCTTCTTTTCTGACTTTGTCCTTACGAGAGGTCGTTGCCAAGGCATCTAAGAATGGAATAATCTGATTTCATTGCCGTACGCATGATTCCTGGAGTTAAAAAGTGGAAACTTGTTTCCTCTGCAACTTTTGCCCAAATGTCATCAGTTCAACCCCTAGTATTCTATTGCCATGTTTAGTTTCTGAAATGACCTCAGCATACGTTGGATTTTCATATTTTGAAACCTTTTTTCTACTTAGAAAATGGTTAACAAAGTCGGAAAGTCTGGTGGGGGAAAAGCTTTAAGCCTTCGTACCGAGTCCATTCCATTCAGGGAAGAGCTCCCATGCACATTTCGCTCCCATATTGACTCTCATTGTTGGAGAGACAGGAAAGTTTCTTGTTCTATAGTGCAGCAGGACCTTTCTGCAATTTCTGCAACTCTTGATTCACCAACTTTCATCAGAAAAAGCAATTAATAGGGATGATATACAAGATTTTTGGTACACAATCAGTACCCTTTTCCAAGAACCACTCATAGAATCAGGATTAACACTGTTTTTCACCAAAAAAAATCCCGACTTTGAAGAGTCAGCAGTATTAATTTTCAAAATTCCTGCAGATTCTTAGTAAGCATATGATTTCGCGATGGTAAGAAATTCTGTGGGCTTGAAAAATTACTGGTCTAGATGACTTTGCACCAGGAATGTCTACAGCCCAAGTCCTGTTTGCTTTGGCATCAAAGGCATTTAGAAAGTTACGCCACCATAAAGCCCTCTCTACCTCGTCGCCTAAAGGTCATTGGGTCGTTTTCCATTCACTTATTTTATTACCTGAAAGTTGGCTTTTCTTCCCAACTTTGATACATATTTATTTTGCAGTTTGTTGTGCTTGCTTTCCTTCAATTATTTAATTACTCCTCAACTAATCCTTGAATCAGCAAATCAGTCAAGTAACCACAGGCATATTCTTCTAAGGTTCCCAGTTCACAACGTTGCTGTTGTCATCGTGGGGCTCCCCTCCTTTTTACATATTGTGAGTTGTCTTTAGTTTCTTACTACCCAACAACCAAACCCCAATCTGCAACTACTCTCTAAACCTGCTCCCATTTCTTTTCCTGTTTCAAGCATTCCATTTTCAGTTTCTATAATAACAGTACTGATACATTTCCTTACCAAAGTTGTTGGTATCCAGTTTCTGCTTTGATCCTGTCTTCGAAAATTACTCCTATGATATTGCTTCTTTCCTAAACATTTCCTGTACAGAATTGGATTACAATACTATACTGAGAGTACTGCCCATATTATACCTGTGTATTATCTTCTAACTTTTGTCTGTATCATCAGATATACAAGTGTTGGTTTAAGACAGTAAAGAAACCATTTCCCTGTATGCAAGACTATTGAAGAATATAGGTACAATGGGGAGGAATACTGACGAAAAGATTGTTTCACATGCAGGATCTCAGGTGATATATAAATAAGCTATACCGTTTGTCTCCCGTACTATATCAAAATTCTGATGAAAATGCTCATAACAAACAGGGAAAAATGGAAGGTCAACGAAAGAAGTCCCTTTTTGCATCTATTTCCAAGCCCCCTGCAGAAAGTTGCAGACCGAGCAGTATGGTTGTAAAGGTAAGTTGATCTCTGAACCACGTCTCCAGTAATTTTCTTTTTTCTAGGCTTCTATACTGTGAGAAGCTAACTGGAATTTTGGTTGTTGGCATACGAATTTGTTTAAAACAGAAAACACATACTGTAATCCCTGCACATATTGTAGCAGAAGCTATATCAACATTCAGAGGTCTTGATCTGAGGTGGTCAGGTCCTATAACACCAACAGAGATGAGATATGTTGAACAGTATGTGTTGGCAAAGTACCCCCAATATGCTGGTCTTATTGGAGAAAAAATAGATCTATCTACTCTTTGTATCAATGAAGAGACCTCAGAAACTGCAAGTGATGACAGGCGGAAATCGCCTAGGAGTGGCCTAAGAGAGGCCTCCACACCCACTTTTGGTAGCAATCTACCTGATTTGGATAGAACTCAGTTAGAGCCATCAAGATTGCTTGATATTCTCACAGAGAAATCCTCATTTCCAGGTAGTTTCATCTCAATACCAGAAATCCAAGCTCGAAACAAAGTTTTGAAGCATTGTGGATTGCCTGATGATGAGTATCTTGTTCTGTTCACACCAACCTACAAAGATGCAATGATGTTGGTAGGGGAGAGCTACCCTTTCTTCAGAGGAAATTTTTACCTGAGTATTATTGGCGAAGAATTGGATTACGTTCGAGAGTTTGCAACTTACAAGGAATCAAAAGTGATAGTGGCACCAGAGACATGGTTGGATTTGAGGATAAAGGGATCCCAGCTTAGCCAGTATTTTAGGAGGAAATGTAAGCACAGCCAAAAGGGGCTATTCTCTTATCCAGCTGACGTTGAAGGGACTCGTTATTCGATGCATTGGGTGTCAGAAGCTCATAGGAATTCATGGCATGTTTTACTAGATGCGACCGGGCTGGTTGCCGGAAAGGACAGGTTGAACCTAACACTTCACCGTCCTGACTTTGTTTTGTGCAGTCCTGACAATACAGAGGCCAATCCTTCTAACATCACTTGCCTTCTTGTTAGGAAGAAATCCTTCGACTCTACAATAACTGTTGCTTAGGCTAATAAGGAAGAAGAGGTATAGATATGTGAATATGTCCAGAATCTTCAGGTTGCTAAACAATATCAGTACATGACACTGAACCTTGAAGTTTTAAACACGAATTTGGGATAACTTACCATTACAACTGACATCTTTCCATGGAATTCTTTTTTACCATCAGATGAGACTCGGATCTGTTTACCATTATCACTCTGTTTATTGTGGTGAATTTCCTGCCTGATCCCTGCAAATTGGGATCCTATTCTTTCCCACGTTTCTGAACAAGGATAAGCAAAACATATAGAGGGCAATTTGATAGTGGGCAGGAATTGGATGTCCTGTCAACTGAGTCTCTACAAATGAGAATGTTGGACTTCATAAAAGCAAATTTCTGCTTGAGTGGTTGCTTACCGAAATAGGCATTACCGAAAGCAAATTTCAGCAGCATTAAATTTCATCATAAACTGAACAGGGTCTATCCCGCAATCAGCTGAGACTAGCCTAAAATTGTGCACTCAAGCTGAGACTGCTAGGCTACTATTAGACAATAGACACAGGAAGGACAAAGAAATGATGCGAACTGTCTAGCCTCTCACTCTCTTTCTGTGTTGCATGGAAATTTCAAGACTTCTTCAGTACATTTCTTTTCCTTTTGCAATCTAAATCATCAGGATTCAGAACTTGTTTGTAAGCCCCGAGTAACATATTGCAACTTGAATGAAGTAATATTGGTTCCCACTTCTTACCATTTCGTTTTAAATCATGCAATATAAACCACGCAGTTTCGATTTAGGATAATGCAGTATATTCATTTTCCCTGTGCGAGATGTATAAGATTTGAATAGAACATAGGACTATGATGGTAATACCAACACCAGTGAAATATACTGATAACAGAATATAGTTGTTCCACAAAAAGCATAAGAAAGGGTAACTAATTAAGAGAAAACCCTGCCATAGCTTAATGTTAGGCGTGGATTCCTACATTACATACAAAAACAAAACCTGCTGCTGAAGAAGGATTAGTACTTAGTTCTACCATCACCTTCAACTATGACATCTTTAAATGCCCCGCCACTTGGGATCATTGGCAGTACATGTTCTTGATGAGGCACAATTACATCCAATAAGTATGGTCCTGGAGTGTCTAACATTTTCTGAATAGCTGCTCTCACATCTTTCTTCTTTGTGACACGGGCAGAAGGTATTCTGCAAGCCTCTGCAAACTTTAACATATTAGGAAAGACTTCTGACTCTCTCGAAGGGTCACCCAGGTATGTGTGAGCACGGTTAGCCTTATAGAACCTGTCCTCCCACTGGACCACCATACCCAAATGTTGATTGTTTAGAAGCAATATTTTAACGGGGAGATTCTCCACTCTAACTGTTGCCAACTCCTGGACATTCATGATGAAACTTCCATCACCATCAATGTCCACAACAACTGCATCTGGATTTGCAACGGCAGCTCCAACAGCAGCAGGTAAGCCAAAACCCATGGCGCCAAGTCCTCCTGATGTCAACCACTGTCGTGGCCTCTTATACTTGTAAAATTGAGCGGCCCACATCTGATGCTGCCCAACCCCAGTGCTTATGATTGCATTACCATCTGTTAACTCATCAAGAACCTGAATGGCATATTGGGGACTGATTTCTTCCCCAAAGCTCTTGTAACTCAAGGGGAACTTTGCCTTCTGCTCATCCAACTCTTCTCTCCAAGCACTAAAATCCAACTTTTGCCAATACTCTTTATTTCCCAAAATCTTATTCATCCCTGACAGCGCCAACTTCACATCCGCACATACGGACACATGAGGCTGCTTATTTTTCCCAATTTCAGCTGAATCAATATCAATATGAACAATCTTGGCCCTACTAGCGAAAGCCTCAAGCTTCCCCGTCACACGGTCATCAAACCTGACCCCCAAAGCAAGCAACAAATCACTGTTATCCACAGCATAATTCGCATACACAGTACCATGCATTCCAAGCATTTGCAAAGACAATTCACCTCCAACTGGATAAGCTCCAAGTCCCATCAGAGTACTTGCCACCGGAATCCCAGTCAACTCAACAAACCTCCTCAACTCCTCACTCGAGTTCAAGCACCCACCTCCAACATACAACACAGGTTTCTCACTCTCAGAAATCAACCTAACAATCTGCTCGAGAAGACGCACATCCGGCCTTTTAGGCAACCTAGATGCATAACCAGCTAATCCAATCCCAGTATTCCAATTAGGAACAGCCAATTGCTGTTGTATATCCTTGGGAACATCTATCAACACCGGTCCAGGCCGTCCCGAGGTAGCCAAAAAGAAGGCTTCACTAACAATCCTAGGGATGTCATCGACATTAAGCACCAGAAAGTTGTGTTTCGTTATAGACCTTGTTACCTCGACAATAGGGGTCTCCTGAAAAGCGTCAGTACCAATCATGCGCCGAGGAACTTGTCCAGTAATAGCAACAATGGGCACGCTATCAAGGATCGCATCAGCAAGGCCACTCACGAGATTGGTTGCTCCGGGGCCTGAAGTCGCAATACAAACGCCTGCATTGCCGGAGGCGCGAGCGTAGCCCTCTGCGGCGAAGATGCCACCTTGTTCGTGGCGGGGAAGAACGTTCCGAATAACGTTGGACCGCGTCAGAGCCTGGTGGATCTCCATTGAAGCACCACCAGGGTACGCGAAAACATCGGTCACGCCGTGTCTCTCGAGGGCTTCCACGAGAATGTCCGCTCCTTTTCTGGGCTCGTCGGGGCCGAACCTCTGAGGCGGAATTTGGGTGGTGGTGGTGGTGGTAGGCACGGCGGTCTGCGCGGCTGCCGGAATGGAGCCTTTTGATGGCAGAGAATTGGAAACGTGTAGAGAGCGGGAAGGAGTGTGTTTTTCATGAGTAAACGAGAAGGTGGAGCGGGGAGTGAGCCGTGGGGATCTGGCGGTGGTGTAGATGGTGCTTTTTGCATTGGTTATGGTTGTCGCTGTGGTGACGGCGGCCGCCATTGTTGAGAAGGCCAGAGCAGAAAGAGAGGGACCAGAAGTAAAGTCTGTGACTGTGGTGAACAGAGAGAGAGATATATACAAGCATAGGGGCAGAGGCACTACTTGTTAGAGGTGAGCTCACGTGACCTATATTTCTTTATTACTGCAAAGTGCAAACTAAACACGTAATAATGTCACGTTTACTAAATTATTCACATCAAGATATGACAGAGTTACAGGTGTCTTGAACCGACGTTATTTTATACGATAATGTTAGATGAAAACAGCAGGCTATTCTAATGTTTCTCGTAAACATGGAGCTTCGATAGGTAATGGCTTTGATGGAGTTCGTATGCTCGCAACAGAAGCATCACACTCAGAGAATCATTTCCTATGAAGCTCCTTCCGGAATGCCACAGAGGCAAACTCGACAGTTATACAATGAATTATCACCTTTTTTACTAAAATTTTTTTTTAATTGTTCACAAGAACTCTTAAGCTAGTTTTAATTATGGAAAGATATCTTTAAGTCATCTGCTCTTAGACTAATCTCCCATCGATAAAAAAGAGAGGTGCATCTAATTATACTTTACCAAATGTAGACGAGTACTTAGAAAGTTGGTGCATCTAGGACAGGATTTTCTGTCTAATTTTATAGTGTCTTATTCTATCCCATGAATATCAGCAATTCACTTAGACAAAACTTGCGTTCATTTATACGGAACTTACATGAGACCTATATAAATAAATAACTGAGATTCATTTAATACAATAAGACATCGTAAAATTAAACAAAAGATTTAAACTTGGCGCATCTTGTTATACTTGCCCTTTTCAAACCACGACTACGTGCACTGTGCTCACTTTGGGGGCAACAAGTAACAACACCAACACCCCCCTCTTCCCTAAGTAACACCTGTCACATCAATCACGCTACGTGCAAGAACTTTTGAAATTGAGATGCAAGAACTGATGTTTTTATTTTTATTTTTAAATTTAGTAAAAAAATTTGTATAGTTGAATTTTTTATTTTTTATAAAAACAGTAAAAAGTAGTTATTATTTTCTATTTATTTATTATAATTTGAGTTATTATTAATTGAATATATTATTTAATATTAATTATTAATAAAAATTTATGAATAATTTAACTTACTTTATATTTATTTAATTAAAATTATGAATATTTAATTTTATTTAATATAATTTTTGTAATTAAATTAAACAATTTTGATATAATAATTGTTAATAAGTATAGTTAAATTTAAAAGATATTAAAATATATAAATTTCAAATAAAACTTTTATGTAATAATCAAAATATATTAAAATATATATATAAGTGCTTCTAAATTTAGACAAGTTTGCGGATCCTCTGTCTAATTTTATGGTGTTTTATTCTGTCTCATGAATCTCAGCCATTTATTTATGTGAGTTTCGTGTGAGTTCCACATAAATAAACGCGGGATCTACATAAATAAATAACTAAGATTCATAGGATATAATAAGACACCATAAAATTAGACAGAAGATCCTATTCTAATTTACCTATGGTGTAGATCACAATCTTGAGCCAAACTCTATCACGTGTTTGGTTTAATTCTTGAAAATATTCCGAAAACTACTGTTGAGGGTTTGTAAACATTTTATCTGTCGTATGCAGTTTTTTGTTTGATGACGACATTACTTGGTCTATTGTGCTTGGAAACGTTTTATCAAAAATTTCAGATTCATCATCTTGTTCTATCTTTGCTGCAGTGCTGTATGGGAAGATGTTTTCAACAAACTTAACATCTCTTGACACTACCATCTTACAGTTCTTTACATCATAAATTTTGTACCCCTTTGTCCCTCGTGGATATCCCATGAATACCCCCAGTCTCCCCCTTTCCTCGAACTTATCACCCTTCGTTTCAGTGCTGCAATAGTATGCGAGGCATCCAAAGATTCTCATGTGATCGTAATCGGGCTTGTGACCATACACTATTTCATATGGGGTTTTGTTATCTAAAGTGGTGGATGGGAGACGATTTATGATGTGGGCTGTTGTCATAACACACTCTCCCCAAAATCGTATGGGCAGATTAGCCTCAAATCTGATGGCCCTAGCAGTTTCAAGGAGATGACGGTGTTTTCTTTCAACAACACCGTTCTGTTGAGGAGTATGGGGGCATGTTGTTTCAAGAAGAATGCCATGTTCTGAATAAAAACTCTCCATTCTGTTAGATGTGAACTCACCCCCGTTATCACATCTAATTCTTTTAACTTGCTTATTGAATTGAGTTTTGACCATTTTGTGAAAAGAAATTAAGCAATCACTGGCTTCAAATTTTTGCCTCAAAAGAAAGACCCATACAGAGCGACTAAAATCGTCAACAATGGTTAAAAAATAAGTCGCTCGTGTAAGCGTGGGTGTTCTATATTTTCCCCAAATGTCACAATGTAACAAGTCGAAGCAATCCTTAGTTTTTATTGAACTGACTGGAAAAGGGAGTCTAGAAAAGTTGGCTCTCAAACAAGAGTCACAACAAATATCCTTGGAGTTTAAAGTACCGTGTTTAACAAAATTCAAATGAGAAAGCTTGCTAAACGATGCATGGCCTAACCGCTTGTGCCACAGACTACTCGCAACTGCCAATGCCTTTCTTTCCTCTCCCACCATATCCATCCAGTAAAGCCCTTGCCTACATTCACCCGTTCCAATCAATCTCCTCGAGCTCAAGTCCTGTACAACACAGAAATCCGGGAAAAATGTTACGGCACTTCGTAGTTCCTTTGCCAACTTGTGTACAGATAAGAGACTACAAGTAAAGTTGGGAACATATAACACGTTGTCAATGGTGGTTCCACCCAGTATATTGTATGTTCCCCTTCCCATGACGGGAATGGAGTCACCATTAGGAATGGTAACTGGCAACTCATTGGCACTTTCAACACAATTAGTAAATAAATCAGATTTGTGGGTTATGTGTTCGGTACAACCAGAGTCAATAACCCATTTGTTACCTTCGCTCAATCTACCTGCCATGTTTACCATAGGTCCTGCACCACCTTGTTTCGATGGATTCTTTTCTGCAAACAGGTTCAGGAACTGTTGATATTGCTCTTTGCTTAGACCCGTTACCGGACTCTCTTCACTCTCAACCAAGGCTGCCCTTGGTTTGCTCTTCTCGGTCTTCCCTTTTCCCGGCCACCACTCTGGGTAGCCTATTCGTTTGAAACACCCTTCTTTGACA
>JANZLD010000006.1:74399909-74415629 GCA_026413575.1 Erythroxylum carthagenense
GCGGGTTAATATAGTAATAATAATAATAAAATTAATCAAAATTTTAAATTTAATTTAACATTTGTATAATTTATAAATTAATAAAAATTTTAATAAATTAATCAAATTTTAAAATTTGATTTTTTCTTACAAATTTTATTTAAAAATTAAAATTAAAAAATGAAAATATGTGTCACAAGCACCCCCTGTGACACAAATACATACCTAATTATTTTGTTTTTATCATTTTATTTTTAATTTTTATAAAATTAATAGTAGCATAATTAAAATTAAAATTAAAATTACAATTTAATTTAATTTATTGCTAAACTAATAGTAGAAGAATTAAAATTAAAATTAAAAAATTAAAAAAAAGTCACAGGCGTGACTTATATTGTTCCTGTAACGCTTATGTCATAGGCATGACAATTATGTTTGAAGAAAAGATTAACTGATTGAGTCGGTAAAAATTTAAAGAAAAACTATGACATTTTTTAGTTGGACATAATTAGAAAGAATAAAGTTTTAGGATCTCGTGTCCCTTCCCATGGTGAAAGAGAAAACGCACCTCCACCTTAATTCTCTAATATTGTCTCTAATCTCTAGTATCATTTTTCTTACAATTAATTTTTATATCATTTTATACAATATTGTATCATTTTGTATCTCAACAATTTAAAATTAAGATAATGTTACATTTATTTTTATTGTTAAAAATATATCATCTTATCAATTAATCATTCGATTTTTTATTTTTATAAACTAATCGACTCGTATAAACTTAATTAAATTAATTAATTTTTATTTAACAAACTCTTTTTTCTTTAATCATATTCTAACAAATTAAAACAATACTCGTCACACTTTCATTAAAAGTGTAAAATTAATACTAGAAATAATGACAAAGAAATATTGACTTGCAAGTTTTAAAAACAGTTTTTAAAATTAGGTCAATGTTCAATGAGTCTAAATTATTCAAATGGGACTCACCTTAACTAAGTTAACGGTTTTAATTATTGAAAAATGACAAAAAGTTAAAAATATTAATATGTAATGTAATATTTAGAAAATGTTAAAGTGCAATTCACCTTATGGTGATATTCTCTAAGATGCTAATAAAATAAATTTCTGTAACAATCATAAGGAAATAAAGAAGCAGAAAAGAGAACAACGTGAAACTGAAGAGCTTATATTTCAGAAGTTGTTGAATGAGGTCAAACATGTCGCAGGTATCAAAAAGAAACAAAAAAAGAACTGAATATCCAGGATTTCAATGAATATGATTTCCATCTTGTGTTGTGCCCTCAACATTTTCGCGACAAATCCTGCAATCACACATTGAAAGCAGGTAATTAAGTTGCTCCACAAAGAGTCTCAGTAGTTATTGCACTCTCATACCAACTTGACGGGAAGAGTAATGGAAGTGGGATTAAATCATCTGCACATAATTAACCAAAAAATAATACCAACTTCAACAGAGTCATTCCACCACATTCATTCACTTGTTAAATTAAATCTCCATTTTATGGTTTTAACTGAAGATCACCAGACAGGTAACCAAGGATCGGATAACTAAACATTAGATCACAAACGAAATACCTAAGTAGAACCAACGATGATGTTGTTGATGGGGATGAAGATGAGCTTAACGAAGAACCCTACGAATCCCATCACCACAAAACCGATCGCAGTACGGAATGCCACTTTCGTGAACTCTATCATGGAAAAAAGACGAAGAGAGAAATCTATGAATCGAACGAGGGGAAAAAAAAGAAGACAAGGCGGTTATAAATTATAAACAAATAAACATCAACCACCTTTGCGATCGGGCTTGTGGCATCGCTTAACGAGGCGGACGCTGTCCTTGGCGAAATCTCTGAGAGGATCGATGACGGAGTCTACGGCGTCCATTTCGATTTCGATTTAGATCTGTTCGTAATGAAACCGCGTCGGCGTGTTGAATACAGAGCAATAGGACGGAAGGTTGAAGTTAGAACAAATCTGAACCAGGACACCGTGCAGCTGACTATATAGGACCAAGGTTTGTGACTCAGTGAAACCAATAGAACAATGCCGCGTGGTTGCATTGAACATCCACGTCACCAGGACTTTCTCCACTTAAGAAATCGATTTATCGTGGCAAAGATATTATGTAATGTTTAATTTTTAGTTAAATTTATTTTAATAATTTCTGTAATTAAAAACTAAATATTAATCAATTAATTAATTAATATTTAATTTTTATGAATTAAGAAATTTTATAAATTAAAATAAATAAATTAATTTTTATTTAATAATTTTTTAATTAAACTTTAAATTCTTTAACAAGAAAAAATAATCCCTTTCAATTATATTTCAAACTTTTTAATTTTATTTAATCTTTAATCAATTTTATGACTGTTTAATACTGATTGAACCTTTTAAACTTTAAAATTTTTGTCTTATGGAATTAACTTTCGTTCTAATTTTCAAAATATTCATAAATAGTCTTCAAATTCTTTTTCTAATCTAATGGCATTTCAAATATTTGTTGATTCAATTAAAACATAGTTAAGGTGAATTACATTCTAAAAATTCATAAATTCATTCCGTAATACAAAAAAATTAAATAAACAATAAATTTTCAATTTATTAAAAATATATTTTAAAATCAACTTTTTAAAAAATTAAAATAAACGGTCACATAAATTAAATTAAATTTATTTATGTCAAATAACACTTAAAATTTAATTAATAAATAGTTAATAATTTAAATTTTCAAAATTATTTTAGATACTAAATGAGTAATCACTTAATTCTTCTACTTCTTATTTTTAATTAAACTCTTAGCAATTTATTTAAAGATTTCATAATATTATAAAATTGAAAAAATTTTAAATTTTGAATATAAATTTAAAAAAATGCAAGTACAACATTCGTAATTTCCTGCCTATCTAATAAACATAAGCACTGTATAATTAGGCAACTCATTATCACAGTTATCACAATTAGGACAGTTAAGCAACTAAGCTAGTACGTAATAAAAGGCAAGTCAATAGCAGCAACTGAGACAACCTCCATGGCTGGCAACAGAAGATAAACACATCAAGCAAAACTCTCCAATGTAGAATTCTAATGAACCACTGAACACGCCCATTCCCATGTTTCAGTTGCTCAGCTGGAAGACGGAAAACAGAATGGGAAGTTGGGATCTCGTAAAAGAGAAAAGCATTAAAATGTAAACAGATGTTGAAGCAAGCATTTTGTGGACTGCAATTTAAGAACCAGAAGATGAAGGTGAAAAGAAGGTCCCAGGAACAAATGATCTGTTCCCGAACTAGACAAGACCATTGAATCTGCAGCGTATCTTCTTTAATTAGTGCCAACATAGATAAAAGAAAAATAAACTGCAAACTGAAGTTTCTCATGTAAGTTAATTCATCGTGCTTGTTAGTAATCTACAGAAACACAGCAAATTGTCATCATACATTTTCAAGCATAGATCTTCTCTATTCCTTACAAAGCTAAAATGCCTCGTCTTCGATGGTGAAAGAAAAACAACACAGAGAGCTGCTATTTGTAAAGTAAATGCAACAATATTCTCCGTCACCTTTGAATAACCTCATAGGATGCTTATAGTAATTTTAGGATGCCCATTACAAATCGATAAAGAGAAAAACTTTAATTAACATATCTGTTTCTTCATTTTTTTTACTCGTTAAAAATTAATGATTGTTTTATTTTGTTTATAAAATTATTTTTATGTGTCGTATACTTGCTTGATTGGACTAATTTGATAGTAATTTTTCAAAATTGCAAAGATTTCTAATTAAAATTTCGAGTTAACTTGTGAATGCAATAGGAATTAGAGCATATTTAAATTCATCTATTCCAAGAATATGAATAAATTCGAACATAAAAGAATGAATGATTTGGTTTTTGTTCTGTACAACTTAAAGCTTCGAAGAAACGTATGCTATTATTATTATCAAATTGAATATAATTTCTTGCAATTTTTTATATTTTTATTTTATTTGTTTGCTAGAATTTTTAATAGAACACGTGATTGTATAGATCTAATTTACTTTGACTATACCAATCTTTAAGCGGATTGGCTTTCTGACGAACCAAGTTTGATAGATGAAAGTAACTTAGAAGATAATATTGGATGAAAAAGTATTAGCATATTCTTCCGCCGTGATGCGCAAGGCGTTATGTACCCCAAAGTCTTACATTAGTGTTGTAGCTTCTTTTGTAATTAAAAAAAAAAGTATTAGCATATCATTTGATACAATGAATTTGCAAATTTGAGTGATAAAGATTTTGTACCAAATAAAAATTAAAGTTAATGTAATTTGATTGAATTAAAGTCCCCAGTTTTTTATTTCCCCCTTTTTTTTAATTTCCCTCGCATACGATACATGTGCTAAATTCTATATATGATCTATAAATATAAAAATTTTAATTGTAAATATTTTTGTTTCAAGTTTCACACATACTTGGCTGTGTTTCTCGATACAAACTCTTATTATAATACTTATAGAGTGATGAAATTTTATTATTTTTATTATATGATATTTTGATGTACTTATTCTCTTTGATACGAAGTAAATTATAATATTTTAAATATTTTACATTATTTAGCTTTATATTTGTAAGCTAATTAAATGATTTTTATATTAATTGTGATTATTATTTATATGTGAAACATGTAACAAATAATATTAATAGAAATAAAGAGATAATAGTTGATATTTTAATTTATATTCTTATAATTTTTGGAGATATGATTGATGCAAAATTAAAAATTATGTAGTACAATATATTGAAATATTATTTTTTTAATCTTAAAAAAATTAAAGGATTATTTTGTAATTTAAAAAATGATCTAAAATAGTACTCGGTATTAATCGATATTAATATCATACCATACTAGAAATATATTCAATACCGGTGTTAGTACTAATATAGTATTCATAATATTGGGTTATATTATGGTCGTGAAACAAAAATTATAAATAAAACAAACATAATTATAAGGGTAAATGTGAATTGTTATTGCAATTAAAAATGTAAAGGTAACTGACTAATTGTGATAGACAGGAGAAAAAATTGGAAGATTGCATGGTTCTCTGTATCATGGACATCTTAAATAGTTCACATTTCGGAATTCAATCCTTCCAACAACATCATTCAAACATCAATGTATCGACATTAATGAGCTGAGGATAGATGTTATGATGGAAAATCTCTTTCCTCTGTATAAAAGATAGCAACTTCTATAAGTTTTCTGGGCATTCTACAACTTCGAAGGAAGCTGTAAAGCCACCTGTGTATGGGAAAGAAAATAAACTAAATCCAGTTTTCAGGATTCTCCAAAGATTACTTAGGTTCCTATGATGATTTCTATACTGTGGACTAACCATCTAATCCAAACCTCACTTTCTCTACTTTCTATACCGCCTCCGTTTATACACCAAAGTCACATTATTCTTTGCGACTTCTGTTTTATCACTTCTTGCAGAAACCTCAACATGGTTTTCCTCGGAGATGCTTTCACATTTTACCAATTCTTCATCCTCCAACTTTTTGCAATCCCCATAATGAGATTCTTCCTCAGCTTTATCAGTAGTCTTTATCGTTTCTTCCACCTCAACTTCTGTTAGTACCTGAAGTAGTTCCATAGGTGTAGATGCTGGATCAAGCTCCCAACAACCCTGTGGAGCATTGTGGCCCTCCTGACCTGTTAGCAAGTACGAGGGGACCATGTGGGAAAACCGAAACATCTCTTCTTTTGGAATTGTTCTGATTCTAGTGGGGTCAGAATGCTTGCGAAACACTGCCTTGTAACCCACAACTTTAACGAGCGGAACAACAGTTACTCCCCTTTCCTCAATGTAGTCTTCGAGCACTTCCACCATGCTGTACTTGTGTATAACTTCTTCTGGGGTAAGCTCATTCCATTTGGGGGACCAATTCTTATAAAGAGCCCAAACATCTCCCTTCCTGGGATAGATTTTAATCGTCCCTCTAAAACCCTTTGTCCAGTTAACTTTGTGAGAAAAAGAGTTAAGAGACTTATTGACTTCATGCTTGCCTATCCAGAAGTCCCCAATCGTCTTGTAAAAGCCTGAACTGATCCAGTTTATTGGGGCCAGTTCATGGTTACTTTTGGAGTTAAGCCAACTGATCTGCACTCCGAATGGTTTCATTGACATCACCTGATGAATCAGAGCATAAAAGCGAGGCATCCCATCATCATCATCGTAAACAGCCCAAACCTGGTTTTTTCCAAAAGACATTTCTGTACGATCATGGTCAAAATCATGAAAATCAGAATCTGGAACAGTCATTGATAATGGATTGGCCTCCTCTGTATCGACAGTATCATTATGATTGGCAGAGGAAGGCATATTGATGTTAGCACTGATCTTGACATCTACAAACTCCTGTTTCCTGTTTGCATCAGCTTTCATGCCATCTGAAGGACCCTTCAGCTTTAGTATCTCCTTCTTCATCTCTTTCTGAGAACGACTTGGTATGGAAGCCATCTCTGAAGTCTTCAATAGGCCAGCCAAACTGTTCCATTCCTTAAGCTTTGAGTGAATATCCTTCTTTGATCTCGATATCAAAATGTATCGGACTTCTACTTGTGACAACTCTCTTGTGCTAATGCCTCTTTGTCCGACGAAACCTCCTTTTTGAAAACCCAATGTACTGAAACCACTCTTTTTCCCTGTTTGATTTGTCCTCTCTTTTGCATGTTTGTCTGTTTTTGGCTCCTCAACATCCCTCTTCTTCTTCTTCACCCCCTCACTGTTAAGCACAGAACTTGAGCCAGGATTTAAGAAACAAGGAACTGAACTCGTGGCCTTTTTTTTATGAGGCTGAGGTTTTAGTTGAAAGGTTTCCCCTCGAAGGGAAGTAGTTGATGCTTCTTCATATTTTCTTTTAAATTTGTCATGCAGAGGAGCGGAAAAAACTGCTGATGGTATGTTTTGAGAACTGACAGTATCAGAAAATGTGCCAGGCTGAGCTGTAGCTCCCATGTTTGTTACAGGCACTGGTTTCTTTTCTTTATCATCTGAGTTCTCAACCATTGAATTTGGATTAGAGTTTTGTGGCTGCATGAAAGAAGCCCCCGAAGCAGATTGGTTGCTACCATGAATAGGTGGAGCTGGAACCTCAATAGCAAGGAAAGAATGCTGACAGTTGTCGCAGCGGAGCTTGTGGTTCATATACATCCTAAGATACTCAAACTGTAACTTGCAAGCATCACAGGTTGTCCAAAAGGTATTGGAATTGGAAAAAGGAGGAGAAGGAATAGGCTTTGGACGTATAGCACCATTTGGGCTACATGTATATGAAGTGTTATTGTTGAAGATCTCAAGAAAAATATTTTGATTATCTGTCGCAGATGATCTCCAATCTGGGAACCTTTGACACATATCCTTCATTTTCTGCTTCTGGTCATAAGCAATTCTTTTTGTTTTATCCGCCAACAAACTCCACGCATCAGATAAAATCTTAAAAGCCCCGTCAGCACCTACTGATTTATTTTTATCAGGATGAAGAAGGAGAGACAATTTCCTGTATTGTTGTTTGATTGTGCTATCATCAGCCAAGGGATCAACACCAAGTACTTTGTAATAATCTACATCCCCAGTTGATGTTTTCTCAGCAGAGATAAACACATCAAGAGTTGCAAGAAATTGAATGATACCATCAAGATCAGGGTCCAAGTTTTGTGCCTTCAAAGCAAAGCTTTTGGCCCCAACAATGTCCTTATCAGAAAACTTCTTCTCAGCAATTATTTTGGCCTTTAAGGCCTCTTCTTTATTGTTTTCCATTTTCACTATGACACACTACTGGCAGCCTTTTTGCTTATTAGGAGAACTCAATACACCAATATCAGTTCAAGGGTCTACAAATTAAAGTTTTATGATGCATCAACAAGAAGCTGCCTTCAGTAATGCCAGCCCTGATTAAAAAAAAAAGAAACCAAAATAAGGAAACTATCTTCTGAAAGAAGGGTTATGAACTCTGAGCAGTTAACCATTATTAATCAAAGACAATCAAATATCGAAAGTTAAGAATTCCAGGAATTTCAGGAAAAACCCATTTAACAAACAACATTTTTTGAGAATACCAATCCACTACACCATTGACATTTACCATTTTTATCTATATAAACTGTCAAGTAAGAATACGATAGGCAACTCTTATGATCCACTCATGCTTACAAAATCATGAGACAACTGAACGATCAGTGCTCCATCACGACAAGAAAAACAAAGCAGAGTAGAATAATAGAATAAGATAAAAGATCCATCAAGCTGTACTAATGAAGTGTTTCTTTGAATCATTTAATTTTCAGCAGCCAAATGATAAGTAAATATATTCAGATAAGGAAACTATATCCATAAATAAGAGAAACAAGTGCCTCAACTTTGAGCCAGACACTAACGGCTGCGATTGATCGAGGATAGCAACAATAAAAATAGAAACAGTATAAATGTTTCTTGTCATCTATCAATTAGAAAGTTATCAGAAACCTATTAAATGATCAAATGAAACAACTAGACAACATTTAAGAAGGTCCGAAAATTCAGTAACGAACACCAAAAGAGAATCATAACAGGTTTCCACGTGCTACATTGCAGAACGAGTATATAAAAGAGAATTATAACAGATTTCCACGTGTTACATTGCAGAACGAATGTAATGCCATGCACATTTATCACTCACGTAAAATTACAGAATCATGAAACAGATAGTTGCTACAATGCAGAAAGAATGAAATATGAAGCACTTTGATCTTTCAACAGAAAGGACAAAATAATGGAATAAATCATCCTTGAGCAAGAAGCTAATGATCGCACTGCTGAGCATTGACAAGCATGTACAAGAACAAAAACCAACTTACAAAGCAGATTCAGGTGGAACAATGTGATCAAGTGCCAAGTTCAATCACTCTGTCAATGATATCTTACCAATCTTCTTTTCTCTCCAAGTTCATTATATAAGCTCCAGTCATCATGTACTTCAAACAGAAAATCCCTAAAAACAGATAAACCCTAACTCACAATTGAACAACAGAAACCCCCATCACCACCAATCAGAAAACCAAAAAAAAAAGGAAAAATCTCTAATGGGCTTCAAAAGTGAAGAAATTTATAAGTTCTTAAAATGCTAAATCCAGTTCTTTTTCTTTGGGTCCATAATTCCAGTACTTTTGTATAGTACCCCAAAGGGTTATCTCTTCATCGGTGATCAATGTACAATATGGAGCTAAATTACCAAAAATTGACAAAACATAGTTCAATAGCAGCTTAAATATATAAGTGATAGCATAAAAATAGCCATGTCTATACGAGAAGATGAAAGTTACCCATTTAAACAGAGCTGCATTGAAGAGACGCCGTGGATATATTAGTTTCAGAGATTTTTTTTTAATACCACGGATTCCTGGAAAAGATGGTTTTTCACTTTTCCTTGGGTGATTTTTTTCCCTATATATTTAATGTTTGTCTCATATTTATAATGACATTTGTAGGCCAAAAACTGACCGTTTAATTTCTCTGGGAAAGAAGTTAAAAACAAAACCCTGGTTAGTATTTTACTATTGTTAACAAGTATTATGATGGTTTATGTTTATGGAAAATTTTGAAGAAAAATATGGAAAATAAGTTAGTGTTGCATTTAAATATATAAATATAAATATAGATTTTTGCTATCAAGATAAAAGGATTGTCATAATGCATAAAGCTTTTCGCTATGTAAAGATCGGGAAAAAGCCATCAATTGTATGTAACTTTCTTTCTGTATTTTATTACTAAGATAATTATAAATTTTAGGAAGATGTAAACTTTATTTAATAGCTGTTTTATTTTATTTTATAATTTTATCATGACAAATAAATCTATTATTGGTTAATATATTTGATATTGCTATTTACTCTATGCTTTTTCTAGAAAGGCACAACTTGGTTATCATTTTAAGGTAAACAAAGTTAATGCTTTAGTCAATCCAAGACTCAATTAATTCTATTTTAATTTTTGCAAATTTAAAATCACCAAAAGTCATGTGATTCTCTCATAATGTCAAAAGTAATAATGTGGTTCTTTTAATATTCATAGATTTGCTAAAATCTAGTGTTGTACATGCATTAATTATTTTCAAATGTAATAACAAATTTTGAATAGAGTAGAACTTGATTATTTATTTTGAACCACTCATAATACAACAACAAAACAATCTATTGAAAGTCTTGCTGATTGTGAAATTTGAGAAGGTCTAGAAGTATAAACCCTATCTCTAACTAATAGAAAGGTTGCTTCCAAATTTTGAACCACTCAAATTAGAATGCATTTGGCTTACCACTACACCAACCTATGGTGAAATGTTATTTTGCACCTTTTTGGTCATACAAGAGTAGCATAATATGGCTGCCTTATTGCTTCCATGGCTTTTAGGTTAATACCATAAACATTGGATTTCTCAGGATTTGTTTTTCCAAGATCAGTGCAATTCTGAGTTACATGCATCTAGAGGACTGATAAGATTACATCCCAGAAATAGATTGTACAGCTTTAACACCAAAATGGGTAGTTGAAGAAAATAAAGGAACCACTTAGAGTTGCCTAACAGGGAAAGAATAGGATGTCTGCATTTAAGTTAAACTAGAAATTCCACCAGGCAACTACCTAACCTTGTTCTTATAACCTTGTCATTTATTCTTGGGTTCATTTGTGAAATTCCAGGTCATCAACATGTGGCACTGATATGTTAGGTAACAGCAGCATGTTCACAAGAATGATTATATCATAGAAGATTTAGTGCAGTTTGCTTTGAGTAATGAAGAGATCATATGAAGTTTGAATAGGATAGTAAGGCAGTAGTAGTCAATGTTACTATAGAAACCAACACCTGAAATTCTAAGTAAATTCCCAATGTTCTTCATTCAAGCTTTAACTTGATAGGCCATAATAAATTCATCCGTTGTTGGCTAGTTACTTCTGAGAGGGGCATTCTACCAGGACATTGACTCCATAATCTCTGTGTTTCTACCTAAAAGAATCTGAAGAAACTTTAGCATCCGGAATTTTTCTTTTGAAAGTCTACTCATTCATTAGCATCTCCTGCAGAGTTGTTGAACATAAAAGACAAGCAAATAATAAAAAGATGAAATTCACTTTCTGTTCAACATAAACACTTTTGGTCCAGCAGGTATATTGAATTGGCCAGTTCAAGACATAATGAACACAGATACATCACTGGTTCATGACATGCTGATGGAAGAAATAGTTTACCGGTCTAAGAATGTGAAACTAAGGCTCAACATAAATTGATTTTCATCCGAAAAGAACTCCAATCTATTCAGGAGTTCAAAAATCTTCACGGGAATTTAATGGAAAGACAGTTCTTGATTACTAGTTTTTATGTCATCAAGTAAAAGACCAACAAATAAAAATGATTGTTTGACTCTACATCAGGATTCTAGTCCATGCTGGTAGTGGGTGAGCGTTGTACATGGAACCATATCAGTAGCTTGTCCTTGCAATTCAAACAATGGTCCTTGCATAAAGCTGACTGTACATACTCCCTAGTTAGATATAAAACCATCAAACTCAAGATCATTGCAAGAATGCAAGGACCTGACATGATTTCACAATTAAGAAATAGCGTATGGAACCCACACAAGTACGTGATTTTTCCTCTTGAAGAAGCATTGCTAGTAAAAGTTCTAAATTTAGCTCCAGGAGACCAGTTTTCTTTTTTGCATAATAGTCATAAGTGCCACTTGCGATGGCACCAGAGAATATAAGAGAACCAGCAGGGCTTGCTAGTCTTCCTTAAATTGTACAAGGCACCAAAGCTCTTCAACCCAAATAGCTCTGAGGCTGAGGTAGGCACAATTGAACAATGAGCACCATAGTCAAGTCTTATCAGAATGCTATCAACATAAGTTTCTCCAGGCCAACCCATAGAATAGTGTAGAAGTCTTATTGCCATGATAACCTGAACCACAACCGTGGCTAACTGTCTTGGGTACTCAAAATTTCTGGATAAAAGGAAAACAGAAAACTTAGGATCATTACTATGTTTGTGGTAACTTAAGAAAAAGGAAAGGCATTGTTATTAGGATGAGGCATAAACGTTAAAGTTCGAGCTGATGAGAGCTTTAGAGAAGTAGCCACCGCCAACACGCTCAAGAAAATTCCAAATATTGATCATGGTTACAAAGATGCTAGTATCACTATAGCCTAAAGACTAGCACGTCTGGTCTAGATTGTATATAACTGTAAGACCAGATCAAGAAGCCAGCACAAGAGAAAACCAAAAGCAGAAAATCCGCCTGCTAATACATGCATCGGAGTAAAATTCTCTCCTCTTCGCGAGCCTTTTTTGAGCTTGCCCTTACCACTCCTTCTACAGCTTCGTGGAACGGCTTAGCTTGCATGTGATCAATTCTTTTATGGCTTTCTGAAGCTGTAAGTGATTTCACTTCTGGCGATTTTTCATCCTCAACTTCACTTAGAATGACTTCACTTCGATTCTGCCCCTGCTCAGATTTACCAACTTCTTGTTTTTCTGGCACAGCGAGAAGGCTCTCCTCTCTTCAAGGCTTGGCTTTGAGAAGAAAACCAATACAGCGGGATTAATACAGGAAGTAATACAAGAATGAACAAGATGACTGATAACAATGTGATCAAATTTTGATTCAGATTCATCAAATCCTCAAGTATTACTACCCCCAATAAGTAGGAAATGAGGCAAATGCAATAGGTAAACAAGAACCTTGAATTATGAGATGGCCCAACTCTCACCTGCTACAGGTCTAACAATAAACATTAGAGCAATAACAACGATTGATGGTCCGACTACAACCATGAAGATGAGTGATGGTTAATTAGGGGAATTGACAATCGCATAAACCTAAGTCAGAATTGCACCACTCAACCCAGCAAATCCCTTCAACATTCCGACAACGAGACCTCTTCTTTTCGGGAAGTTCTGCACTCCTGAAACTAGAGCTCCTGTGTTGAATTAGGTCTCACCATTTGTCCGCAAGAATATGGCAACACACAGCTGCATATTAGAATTGCATTAACATTCATCGTATAAATGAAAAAACTTTCTATATTTCATAGTGAAGTTCTGAATAGAAATCAAAAGATATGACGACAGAATTTGGTATTAGTACGCATTTATAGGTAGTTATTAAAAATGACAGAGCACCTCTTGGCTCAAAACATGCATATTACTACTTTTACTGTTTGAAGTATTCACCATCGCTCCATCATTCCTTCGGGACAGCCAAAACCCAGAGCATTATAATCAGGCTAGTGGGAGAAGAATCCTCAGTAAATTCTCCAAATCCAACTCTGAAAGACTATGTCTTTTCACTATACATCGTGAAAATCGATAAAATGGAGAAAGAAACTCAAATTAGGTCAGTGACAATCAGGAGGAGGAGACAATTGAATGCAAACTAGTTTTCAAACTTCCATCGAAACTTCACCAAGGTCAAGCTAAACTAGGAAAGAAGCCTTTATGTAGAGAAGAAAAACAAAGACAAGAGGTTGAAATCACCACCAGAGTGGCAAGGAAGGCAATTTTTGAGTGACCACAAGCCAAACCAAGCCATACCTAACAAACCCAAATTGGAAGGACCTCATATAAGCCACCAGCCACAAATCCAATACTATCACCCAAATCCTTGGCCATGCCAAGCAAAGCCACTTGCCTCCGACTCTAACTCATGGTGCTCTTTATCATCGGCGATACGCTCCCAAAAAAGTAACCAATCCCTGCTCAAGACATAATTCACATGGAACCCAGGAACACAGGCCATCTGTCGTTATAAAATGTCCCGAATTTCTGATGCACTGGCTGAACCATCCTTCTCGTTAAGGAGAGATCTTGAGGGTATCAACTAGAAAGGATTTATTCTGGAATTGCATTTTCTGATTGAGAGGTGAAAAGGGTCTTTTCTTTGGGATTCATTTGCTTGCTCTCTCATCAATACAATAGGCAAGAGTCAAAACCTGATCGCTTCTCCACTTGTGTTGTTGTCGCTCGAACAAACTTGAAAGTCTAAAACCAACAGTCATATTGTTAACTGTTTTTTAAATTTTCAGCGGTAAAAAACACAAAAAAAACCAGTAACTTGCATACGGTCCATGTTTATAAAATTATATTGAAAACTAGACTGGTTATATTTTCACTTGACTTTTATTCTTATATCTCATTCAATTACTAAATTTTATATCAATAATATTTACGAAACAGTTAATTTTCAAAAGTTGTTGAAATTTTCTGATATGGTATAAATGAAAATACCAAATTATCGGTGAATTAAAATGAAAACTACGCTTTTAGAAACAACCTCTTTATTAGTTAGGAGTAAGACTACGTACTATTAGACCTTTTCAAATATCATATATTAGTAAGATTTTTACTAAGTTATTATTGTTGTTAAGAAAACTACGCTATAAGATTATAACTGTTTTGCTTCTGACTTAAAAAAAAGATTTTTGTTATGAGCAGTTAAAAAATGAACTCAATTTATGAGAATAGCTTTTAATCAAAATTAAAATATGGTATCTTAATTGGCTTCATATACTTGACTTCATGTTCTTAAATGGTTATGGTTTTCTGTTTGGAAATTCTCATTTGATTTTTCAATATAACCTGTAAATTATATCCGAGATATATTTGCATCAGAACAAAATAATTAGAATTAGATTCGGTCAATTAGAATGTGTTTTATTCATATAAGGGATCTTTCAAGTGAGAAGAACCATCGACTTGAAACGAAGAGAAGAGTTTATCTATTTTATTTAGTTATTTAGTTAAAACAATTATTCGTGATTAGAGCAGATAGCAACAACCATTATTTCATTGAACATAGTAAACTTATTTTTTCCCTTGGTCTTTTACACTTATATTTCAACCATATATAATTTGGTAATTGCATTTAAGGCATTTTGAATTTAATCTATTGAATAAAGAAGGTCAAATTGTACCATCAAAGTGATTAGGAAAATATAGAGGTTATATGAGATTAATTTAGCTTTAAAATTACAGATGTAATATATAATTTGTTTCAAATAAAAATAAATAGACAATGGATTAAATAATTTATAATCATTTATTTGTTTATTAAAAGAAGATATTCGTATAGTAAATTATTATTATTTAATTATATAGACCCCATTTCATTCATTAAAATTGCTTTTTCTAATTCTAGAATAATTCAAAAAGGTCTAGTTATAATTCTAAAAAGTTTGAGGCTACAATTTCGTATTTGGAAAACTTAAAAGATCTATCAAACATCATTTTAGTAAAATTATTGAATATATTATACATATAGAAATAAAGAAGGTTTACAAGACAAGAAGGATATATAGAAGGTGCCTTTTAAGGAAAATTATAAAATAAAAATAGTGGAAAGAATAAAGAAATGAAATAATAACCTCAAGCCCAATGATATGTATATCGTACCGTTCCGGCCGGTACCGTTCCGGTCGAAAACCGGTACCGGAACGGCGTAAATGGTTCCGGGTTCAAATTCCGGCCGGTACCGCAATACCGATACATTTCGGGACCAATCCGTAAAAAAAAAATTTGAGGGACTAAATTGAAAATAAAATTTTTTTTACCTAATTTTATCTACCCTGACCCCGACCCCGACCTTCCAGATCTAGATCTGGTTTTCTCCTTCCTCTCCTCACATCGCCGCTGCCGTCCTCCCTC
>JANZLD010000006.1:74499140-74510126 GCA_026413575.1 Erythroxylum carthagenense
CCCCCATAACCCTTAACAAATCTTCTGTAATAGCCGGATAACCCCAAGAATCCTCTTAGTGCTTTTACATCCCTTGGGACAGGCCAGTTGACAATAGCTGCAATTTTGCTAGGATCTACTGATACTCCTTCTGCAGAGATAAAATGACCCAAGTACTCCAATCGGTTCTGCCCAAAATTACACTTCTTCAAGTTGGCTACCAACTGATTTTCACTAAGTAACTGAAGCACTATTTGAAGATGCTTCAAATGATCTTCCAAACTCCCACTATAAATCAATATATCATCGAAGAAAACTAGTATGAATTTTCTAAGATGAGGTTTAAATATGTCATGCATAAGAGATTGAAAAGTGGAAGAAGCATTCATGAGTCCGAAAGGCATTACCATGAACTCATAGTGTCCCTCATGATTTCTGAATGTTGTCTTGGCTATATCTTCCTCCTTCACTCTAATTTGATGATATCCTGACTTCAAATCGATCTTAGAAAAAATCTTAGACCCTCCTAATTCATCAAAAATCTCATCGATGCAGGGAATGGGGTACTTATCTGGTATAGTCAACTTGTTCAAAGCCCTGTAATCCACACACAACCTCCATCCACCATCTTTCTTCCTTACTAACAGCACTGGACTAGAATAAGGACTAGTACTTGGTCGGATGATCCCTGATTCCAACATTTCCCTTACCAACTTCTCGATTTCATTCTTCTGATAATAGGGATACCTGTAAGGTCTAACATTGGGAGGTTTAGACCCCGGTTCCAACTGTATAACATGGTCAGTAGCCCTATTCGGGGGCAACTTGCAAGCAGGTGCAAATACCTTTCTGAACTTCAGCAATAGCTTTTGGATTTCTTCCCCAACTTGCGCATCTGCATCGCTGTACCTCTGTATCCTTTCCAAATTGAGTATCTCCCTTTCCACTTCCACCCTTTCTTCATCCAGTTTTCCCTGCCCGCCATATTCCAGCAAGAATCCCTCAGCTCCATGCTGTAATAATTTGACCGCAGTCTTGAGAGAAGTCACAGAAACCTTAGAACCCATCTCCCCATACAGTTTGATTGTTTTTCCCCCATGACTAAACTTCATTATCTGCTTTTTCCAATTGAGCAGAGTGTCTCCTAACATCTCCAGCCACGCCACTCCAAGGGTGACATCATCACTTTGCATTTCAAAAGGGTAGAAATCCTGTTTCAACAGCAGCCCCTGTATACGGAGCTCTACCCCTTTACAAATACCAGCACTCTGTACCCGACAATCATTCCCCAACCTAACCCTAAAAGGTTTCGTAACACTCACCTCCATTTTCAAATCATCTACTAACCTGCGTCTGATGAAATTATGCGATGCTCTGCTGTCAACCAAAATTATGACTTCTCTTCCGCAAATCACCCCCCTGAGCTTGAGAGTTTGCGGTCCCACTATACCCTTGAGAGAAGTAACCGACAGCTCCAACTCTGGTAAGGGTTGAGCGACGTCTTCAGGTATATAGGGTTGAAGGCACATCACTTGGTTAATCAACTCTTCCTCTTCTTCCTGTAATTCTGCCGGCTGTTCTTCATCTGTTATGAGGATGTGAAACTGTTTCTCTCCACATACGTGCCCGACAGTATACTTTCCATCACAACGGTAACAGAGCCCTTGCTGCCTTTTTCGCTGTAACTCATCGGCGGTTAACCGTTTGAACGGAAAAGTTTGCTCTCTGCGGAAACTCCGGCGACCTTCAGTACTGAGGTTACCTCCCTACTTTTCCGGCGATCGTCCTGGTGCTGGAACATTTCTGGAATTGATGCTCACCGTCGGCGTCGGGGCTTTCCCTTCTTCGCTCACCCTCCGATTGAAAGTTCCAGACGTATTCTGCGAATTAGGGTTAACAGAGGAGGTAGATTTCATGCTCCATATATTAGAACCCGTTATACCCGACCCACCAAGCTGTCTTGGTATTTTATTGCTGCGGAATGGATGATCCAACAGGGCCCAATTTTTACTCTCCGTCAGCTGGGCCATCTCCATTAGTTGTACCAACGACTCCGGTTGTGCCATCTGTACCTTAGCCCTGATATCTTCCCTTAGCCAATTCGTGTACGCTGTTGTTACTACATCCACAGAGACATCTCTTATCATCGACGATACCACCTCAAAACGCTGGTTAAATTCAGCCACCGTCCCTGTCTGCTGGATCTTCAATAGCTCTGCCAACGGATTTCCCACTGTGGCACTACCGAATCTCCGAATCACAGCCCTTTTAAACGACGACCAGTCAGTTAGTGGTGACCAGTTCTGCCGCCATTGATGCCAACTCAAAGCTTCTCCTTCCATGCACACCGCGACTGCTGATAGCCACCGGTCAAATGGAACACCGTTCAACTCGAAGTAACGTTCCACTCAAAACACCCAACCAAATGGATCCTCTCCATAAAACAGAGGGATGTCCAGTTTCCGAATGCTCTTATCACCCCTTTTCGGTTCCGTTTGAATCGATGCTTCACCCTCAAATCTTTGCTCCGAAATATCCCCTACTTCCCCAACAACTTCCTTTGCCTTCCCCTAATTTTCTGTTCGTCTTAAAATTTCAAAGATGGAGGAGATGTCTCCGGCCATCTTATCAAACTTCGCCTCCACTCCGGCAATGTCTTCTACTATCCGTATCATCTCTTTTTCCACATTTCTAGCTTCCATCCTCGTATTTACCATGCCCGACTGAAATCTTGCTCTGATACCAATTGTTAGAGTCCACCAGCTCTAACAGAGAATCTCCACCAAAGCACAACCACCTACACTAAGACTCACCGCACTACCGCAACAGAGCACACACATACACAGCAGTAAAATGAAAACACAGAAGAAAATAATACTGAAAAGATTACTGAAATGTGATATTCCCTAGCTAGGCTTCGAGGGCTAGCTAAACCTCCGTACAAACATCAATTATTAGATCATAACCGAATGACAATCATTCTATCCTCCCAGCAATATATTCTCTCTCGCTAACTAACTCTCACCCACTTGCTGCCCATTTTACCCTCACATGCCTCTCATATTTCCTGTTTTGTTACCTTTCGGATCTCCCTTCTTCTTACTATATTTGTGCTGGAACCGAGTCTCAACAGTAGCCATTTATACTAGTTGAAAGGGATATAACCAAATCTGAGTGCTTTCTCATTCCTGGTGGCGTGAGATGTTGAGTAAGAGTTTGGCAACTTATCTTTCGGGATGGCTGATCCTACTGGGCTGAACTGAAACTTTGTTTGCTATGTAGACCCCTCATTGTGCTAATGAAAGATATACAGCTACATGCTAAAAGGACTAAGGATGAAGCCAATTATTTTAGCTTGGATGCTTAACTTCTCCCTTGTATTGACCTTTATATTTTTCTATCTGTTAAGTTTTGAAGAATCAAGAGCGATATCACAAAATTCTTCAATTTCGAAAGGTATGTGACTATTGGTGCATATTCTCTCCTTCGTTTTGTCACAATTGAGCCTGAGGTCATTATCGGGCAACACTTTATACTTATGGAAGGTTCTTTGGTGGAGACACACTCTATCCTTAAAGCTGGTCCTGTTGTTCCTCCTGGGAGGAGAATTCCATCAGGTGGACTTTAGGCGGGTAATCCAGCAAGGTTTGTTAGGTCTTTGACCCATGAAGAGACCTTGGAAATTCCTAAACTTGCTGGTGCAATTAATAACCACAGCAAAAGTTATTTCTCAGAATTTTTGCCTTACTCAACTATATATCTAGAGGTGGAGAATTTGAAGAAGTTGGGCATTTCTATCTGATGCTTTAAACTGCCATTTTTGTATAGCAGTGAAACACAGCTTCCTTCTCAGGGGAATAAACTGCTCAAGGACATTAAATCAAGCCTCTCTTTTACTTATCTACTGCAAGTTGATTTTGTTGAGTGTTAAAAGGGCTGCGAAGTCACTGAAATGAGATATAGGTGTCACAAGGGGACATTTCTCGAAATTGTGCTGCGAATGTACCCAGAGGATTGTTTGATAGTTCACTGTATTTGGCGTTTGGTTCTGGCTTATTTGATTTCAGTTGCTAAGAGTTTTGTTGATTGTTCCCTCATATGAGTGAAGATTTTCCATTCCAGGGGATAGATTAACATCTTATGGTCTGTATCACCAAAAAACAGGGTGTCTGTACACAAGGGGTCTTGAAGTCTCAAATTAACATCTTATGGTGTATGTAACTTGTGTAACCCATCATTTTGGGTAACTCTTGTCCGTTGCTGGTCAAGCCCGAGCATACCGTGTATACACTGAAGAATTCTTGAACTGTATTGTAAATAGAAGTATTATGAAGACGAGTTTCTCAATAGATTCGTGACCTGTACTGGGAATATAGAGATTCCCTAGGAATGGTGGGAAGATGTAATTTAGTTATTTGCTGCTTATGATATTGTAAGGAGTGGACAACGCCATGCATGAGGTATCTCTCACACTTATACGCACGAACTAAATGTGATACTGAATCATTGTTCTTCGCCAACTCATTCCCAACCTTGCCTGTACCTCCTATTCCTACTTATTCCATTTTGTTCTCCTATTCCTTTTTTTTTTTTTTTCTCACGGACAAGATTAGGCTATGGTCAATACATATTGACACCAGTTCTTTTAGCTACTAAAGTAGTGGCAAGTTCATCAAGGACAGGGGCTAGATGCATGCAAGAGAGACCTTGGTCTTCATACCCCTGAAAGGCTTTCTGTATTTTTTTGATGCTAAACCCCAAAATCATATTCATGGGATGTTATAATATTGAAACCAATTTGGCAATGTATGTCCATAGTTTTGTATGGAATTATTCTTCACATTTCTTGATCTACTTTCTACTAAACTTAAGAGTTTTGGATTGAGTGTTATTTTTCTATTCCTACCTGGCTTAAATCCGGATTAGTCGGTTACTCATGTGTCACATGATATTGGGTAGTTTACAAAAAAAAAAGAAGAAAATACACGAGGAAAGTACCTCTCATAATATATAAAAAGTATAATACATATAATAATGTTTACAAGAAAAGTTATCTACAGCATTAATCTTGCAGAAGTTAAGAAATCGAAATGCTAGCTGGTGTGATAGGATAAGGGCAGTCGACACCTTTTAAAGTCTTCGCGTCTCATACTTACCGCATAAGAAGTCCAACCTAATGACCTTTATGCCTTTGCGAGTGGGTTGGTCAGTAAAGATTTCTAGTGCAACTAACGACGAAAAGAGTCGGTCTTAGGGTGTAAGATACTAGCAGATAGGGTCAATCATTAGGTATGTCCTTATATATTGTATTGTAGTTCTATTTACTTAAATTTTCTGCGTGTTAGTTTTAATTATTTATTTCTGTTAACCTACATCATTATTTGCCTGTTGCATCTACATATGGATCTACTGAAAATAACTTTTCTATTATGTAGGGGTAAAATTATGTACTATCAGACCTTCTCAGTCCTTGCTTCACTTCCAGACTTCAGACTGGGTATGATGATGATTTATTCTATATAGCTGTAATTTTAGCAACTTGTGAAGCTATTTAGCTAAAGAAGATGAAGATAGTGGCGTAAGACTTCGGACTGAGTGTGATGATGAATCCTTCTATATAGCTGTAATTTTAGCAACTTGTGAAGCTATTTAGCTAAGGAGGATAAGGATACTGGCGTATCAAAATCAAGAAGGTGCAACTGAATCTTGTTTGTGACTAGCATGCACTAATTGCACTGGCAAGAAATCCAGTGTTACATAGAAGAATGAAACATATCAACATCTTTATTCATTGATTGGCAAAAGATGAGATTGCAATAAGGTACTGCAGCAATGAAAGAAAAGTCTGTTTATTTTAGACCATTTGCATGGGTCTGCAACTTTAAATTAAGAGCGATCAGAGAATGATTACAAGTCGAGATTACAAATTTAGTTTATTAGTTGAATCAAAAACATGTTTACAAATAGGTTTCTATTTTTTTTTATTTTTCTAATTTTCAGTTGAATAATGCTGAAGTTTAAGAGTCTTGAGTTAGCGAATAATTTTATATTAGTAATGGTTTTAATTAAGTTAGTATGTCAGCTAATTTTATAAATATTTTCACCTATTTAAAAATTATTTTCAGTAATAAAATTATGTGTGATATTTTGGGAAAATGTTTTTCGTATAGTTAAAATAAAAATATTTTAAATTAGACTTAACAACTCAATTTATTAAATTATCATAAAAATATTTTATTTTATATAGTTAATTTTTAATCTAAAATTTTAATTTTCATAATTTATAATTACTATTCCATATTTTTGATATTTCAAATTTCATTTATGTATTGATCAATATTATTGGTATAAATTGAAATTTTGAGATACACCTTAATATAAATATTCATTATCATATAACCTTTTTTATTATAAAAGATATACACAAAACCTTAATTTACTAGTTGGGGAAGAGACACTTCCGAAATATCCTCTAACAGAATAGATAGACAACTCACAGGTGAGTTTTGAAGGAGATAGATGCCAAATTTTAGAGAACTGATGTAATTAGCTAGCCAATCTACGACTCTATCAGCCTCGCAGTATAACTTATTTTAGTTGGTACACATATCACAAATTTTTCAAAGAGAGAAAGAACTTTTTGGTATACTTAATGCCAAAGTCATCAACAACTAAGTATTGGTAGGGAAGACGTAATGTAAATTTTATATAAAAACGTGGCTCTTCCACAGGAGGAATTAAGACTTTGACATCTCAACCATTTCTGGATTTCTTGCGACTATATCCATCTTATTTTCTGCTGCTTCTTTTGCTTATATACTAACCTTTTGTTTTGATCATTCTAACACCAGGACTCCATCCATCTGAATGTTGTTCCTGATACAACTCTTCGGTCGCTCTATATGTCTCTCTTTCTGCTCATGATCAACCTCCCAATCACTCTGGGATGGATGTCTGCCAAAAGGGTCGTGCTTGATTCTTGATCAAATCATCTTGTCATCTTCACGCGGTAAGTTCAAAGAAAGAGGTGATGTTGGAATGGCTCAATCAGATTAAACCTCTCATGGTATTCATTTTTGGGTTCTTTAATCTGATTGAGCCGTGCCAATATCGTGCTTTCTCACGTACCATTTCTGCTGCTTTCATGTAGATGATCAATCACTGGAAAGTTTTAGAAACGTTGTTCACGTTGATTTTTCCTTTTCTTGACCACTGATAAGTTTCCTTTGCCTCTTGGAAAATTAATTTACTGAACTTTCTGACTCATATAAGATCATTTTGGGATTTGCAAACATCAAAAAGAAAGAAAGAAAAGCTAGGGTTTGGTTAGATTTGGTGTAGGAGGCATCACTCTTCATGATTAATTCTTCCATAACCTAAAACTCGCAAGTTTCATCATAAGTTATTGCAATATACATGTTGTAGACTATCAGGTGGAGAACTTGCGGTACTTCTCTATAATGTACACAAAGGGTTTTGTTTTCAGGATCCAAAAGTCCTGAAACGCCCTATTCTTTGACATATCATTTTCACACAATAGTTTTCTTTACCAAGTAGCTGAAAACTATTGAAGACTATACGTACACACACATATATATGTAATCAAATAATAGTCATTTTCCGTCAAAGAATGGTATAGTAAAATGACATTTCTACTTCCTATTGGCAAAAGGATTAGCAAATTCCTTAAGTCCATCTATGGCAGTCAGCTGATGTTTGTAAGGACATCACTACAGCAGGTTGGTCCAACTACTAATATCAAGGCAAATCTGCTCTGCTCCAAGGGATAAGCAAAACGAAGTTAGATGTTCGCAAGGGCTCTTGGGAAATTCAACTCGAATGACCTTTGGTTTTAGATCCATCAAGTAAATCAACAACCCTCAGGACAGCACTGACGTCTGCAATCAGGCTCACTGAGTTTTACCTTAATTCTGGGAACTCCCTACATAGTATGACCGTGCAGCAGCTATGTTGGAACTTCCCGGTCCATGCTAGAACTTCTCAATCCGTTCAGGAGTCTTAACTTGTCTATTCATTTACTGCTCATTACCCCTTTGTTTCTAGTTAGCTTCATGGTGGTCTTTTTTTAATTAAAAAAAGTCATTTCCTATCTTGCAAGCTCTTGGAGGTTGGATCCCAAGCAAAAGAACTTTGAAATTGACAATAAGAGTATAAATACGATTCAAAGATAGGAATGTCACTGAACTTGATATTTCGAATAAGCTGAAGCAAAGTTTATTAATATTAAAAGTTTGATTCCAAAGACAACCAACACTAGCAAATATGGTCTGCTTCATACTTTTAATTTATATCAATCATTTAACAATATCATAAAAAATAATATAACTTTTAATTTATGAAATTAATATTTACCAATATGTATTTTTATTAACTACGTACCCTCCTTTCTTTATGTCTTCATTTGGATCTTCTCTGCTTAAGATTTCATACTTTTTGATTTTGACTTACCACGTGACCTTGATGACTGGGTTATTCGACCTAACATCTCTGGGAAGGAATTATGTATGCCTTCAATTGTTACCAACATCCTTTGACTTAATTACAAGGGATCTATTGTACTTAATATCCTATTCAGCATAAAAAATGATGTTATTTTTGGTATAAACAAACATAAAATAATGTCGTTTTTAGTGTAGAATAATGTTAAAACATAGTATTACATACAGAGGATTTGAACCCTAATTGTAGTAGCACTTATGTAACTATGTATATTTCTCAAGAATATTGCACCCTTTATTCATCTATGTATAGTTCTCAAGAATATTGCACACTTTTTCCATCTCCCCTACCTTGTACAATTTGCTATTCTACTTCAGTCCAAGTTTTGCTCACTTTGTGATACATGACACTTGTTAGTTTGTCTTTTACAGTATAAAACCAGCTATTATTTAAAGCCTTCTTAAATTCCTTCTAAATATTAAATTGCATAAACAAGGATACACTACTCATCACACACAAATAATCAAACTTCATCTCAAGCTTAATTTTTTTCCTGATTATTTTATCATAATACTTAATAAATTATCTCAGTATGCTATAAACATGCATATAGTTATTAAAGTAAGCATTCATACCTCATTTATTTATATCGTTGACATTCTTGCCAAAAAATTCTTACTAAAATACATTGGAACCTATATTAGTTAGTCATCAAATAGACACTAAACCTATGAATTATATTTCAAGTTAAACTCTACAACTATTTCATTCCACTTAGTCACGAATACTTTGGTTTTGGTGGTTGAAAGCGATCTAGAAGGGGGGTTGAATAGATCGTCTAAACTTTTTCGCAGAGTTCTACACAAAAAATGATAAATTAATACACACGAAACAATCAAATTAATCAAATGAAAAGAGTAGGGAAGAAAAGCAAACACTATTTTTATAGAGGTTCGGTGCTAAGACCTACGTCCTCTACCTAAACTCCCACTTAGGATTTGAAAAACTACTATATTGTACACTTTTTAGTTCAGTGCAAACTTTTACAATCACTTGAATTCCGGCTCAAGCAACCCTTACAATCCGATTTGACTTCCGGTACAAATCCTACCTCACAGTGATTTTCCACTAATCACTCAACACACAATAATAATAAAGTTAAAATAAGATGCTCAGTACAAATGAATAATCTTGAATGAACTAAGAGCAATTAAGAGCAATAGTCTATAAAGGATGATCAGAATGTTTTTTGCAAAAAATGTGTTGCAACGATCTCTTTGATGTTGCTCCTTTTATACGCATGGTCCAGATGATTACAGACGTTGCAGATCTCCATCTTCCCGTTGATGATACTCAGAGACGTTGTAGAATTATTTTTTCATCCGTTGGAAATCACTTGACTTCGTAATAACTTGTTCAGCTGTACGTGTAAGTCGACTTGCAGGAACGTTTTTCATAAAAACTTCAACTCCGCTCTTCGATAAGTCGACTTGTGCAGTGTAAGTCGACTTGTGTGGTTATTAGGCTGACAGGTCTGAAGATGTAAGTCGACTTGTGTAGTGTAAGTCGACTTGTGTGTGCTTCAACGAATATATTCCGGATAAACTTCAATCTTTGAAATCACAATCCACAATCTTCACAATAATCATCTTTTGCACTATCTCTTGAACGTTGGAGATTATCATAAACTTGATTTGCATTAATCCTTTAATTTTAATCCAAATCACCTGAAATAATTTCTTAACAAATTCTATATATTTTATTATTATCAAAAGATAAAGGGATTTTATTTGTTAACCACCATTGGTCCAACAATCTCCCCCTTTTTGATAATGACAAAATATTTGGAAATTGTTTAAGAAATTGAAAACCAAGAAAATTGATCAAGGTTTTTATGCCTTGTCTAATTAGTTAGTTTAACTCCCCTTTAATCAATAACCATTGAATTCAATCATCGTAACATAATTTCATAATCCATAAAAATTTAAATCAATGTTGTAACAATTGCAGACAATGTGTAACAATTGGTGCTTAACTTAATTAATAGGCAACAAGAAAAAAATTTCCAGCAAGAATTTTCAAAACTCATGTCAAGCAAAATCATGTCCAGCAAGTATTATCGTCACCAATTTATCACCAAACTACTTAATTTCTCCCCCTTTTTGTCATAATCAAACAATATTCCAATGCAAGGTGAGAAAATGCAATATGCAAACTAGTACAAAATAAAAGTCATACATGATCAGATGCAAACATTAAGAAATATTGGTCCTAGAAATAAACGCAACAACCATCAAGGATGAGAAACATCATCATGTTGACATCCTAGCTTATCAAAAATCTTTTGGATGCTTTTCTCCATTGTCTTCATGAGTTTCTCCATACGCATGAGCATACTCTGTTGTTCATCAATCTGATCATTCATTTCTTCCAGCTGATCTCGAATATCCTGCAGTTCATCTTGAGAAACTTCACGACGACGCACACTGCTTGGTTGAGAGCTGCTAGGATGATCATTGGTCCTCTTGGAACGTTGCCGGCGAGGCA
>JANZLD010000006.1:74544392-74558658 GCA_026413575.1 Erythroxylum carthagenense
TCTTGGGATTGAAGCCACTACTACACCCACTGGACTCCTTCTCACCCAAACTAAATACACTAAAGACCTTCTCCTCCATACGGGCCTTGCCCAATCTAAACTCGCCATCACACCCATCACCCCAACTCTTCCTCTCTCCAGAAATCATGGTACCCCTCTTTCTGATCCTTCTGAATATCGCAGTACTGTTGGTGCTCTCCAATATCTTTTTCTTCCCTATCCTGACATTTAATTTGCAGTCAATAAAGTCTCTCAATTTCTTCATTGTCCTACCGACATTCACTGGACCGTTGTTAAAAGGATCCTTCATTATCTTCGTTCCACATCCACTTTTGGTATCCATTTAACCCGCCAAACCTCTCTCTCTCTTCAAGCCTATTGTGATGTAGATTGGGCTAGATGTCCTGATGATCGTCGATCTACTTCTGGTTAATGCATTTTTTTGGGCCCAAATCTTATCTCTTGGAGTGTAAAGAAACAACCTACTGTTGCTAGATCTAGCACTGAAGCGGAATATCGCAGTATCGCTAATGCTGCTACTGAAATATGTTGGCTTACATCTCTTGTTGGTGAAATTGGCTTCTCTCACAACACACCCACTCTTTGGTGTGACAATCTGGGTGCTACATTTCTCGCAACCAATCCCATCACTCATACTCGTACAAAACATATTGAGATTGATATTCACTTTGTCAGAGATTTGATTATCAACAAGGCACTTACTATTAAGCATCTCTCTTCCTGTGATCAAATTGCAGATATCATGACCAAGGCTTTATCTTCCTCTACTTTTCACCATCTTCGTGACAAGCTCATCGTGAGAACTCACCGTGCGCTTGAGGGGGGCTGATAAACATGTGAAAATCTTCTACAATCTCACCAAAATTATCATGATTTGTATTTAGCTTTATCTACTATAATCTCATCTTGTAATCTCATTTGAATTGATTTGTATCTTATCCTATCTAAACAACTTAGATCATCACCAACTTGTATATATACAGGGTAAAGAAATTCATTGAAATACAAGAAAAACCATTTTAGCTTTATATCATTTTCAGCTTTCTTTACATTCTTTCACTTTGCTTGAGTCATACTTGAATTTATCTCAAAGATTTGCCAAATAGATTAGCCCCTTTCATAGGAATTTGATTTGATTGCCGGTATTTCGAAAGGAAAATAGCTAGTCTCTTTTTCGAGATCACATTCAATTAGATTAATTAATTTGATTCTATCAAAACAATAAACACATAGAGAATTACATGTTGGATATGGGTCCTTCACATAGAGGGATACCATTCTTTCAACAAATCGGTGCCGCATTAGTTAAAAAATGAAAGAAGACAGCTAGATGACAGAGTGCCTATATAAGACACTCCCTGCTTTATACAAAATACAACAAAAACATAGAAGAAAAATCAGAGCAAAGCAACGCTCTAATGTTAGGAAATATTTTCCTAAAAGGTTGGTGAGTGACAAAATAGTATGGTTTGCATTTTTAGTTTGGGAAACACCTTGTGAACTACTATTTTGATTTTATCTTTGTATATCTACTATTTGTAATAGTGGAAGAATTATTCTGAGTGTTGTCTATGGACATAGCCCAAAGTTAAGGGTGAACCAAGTTAAATATTTTGGGTGAACCAAGTTAAATCTTTTTTGTCCATTTTATACATTTTATTTTTCCTTTTCAAAAAATACACCCATTATGCCCAACTAGTAGTATCAGAGCTATGTTTTCATTGAAGATTGTTTTGAAAAGAAGAACGTCACGGGAAGACAAAATTACAACGAATTTTTTGGCATGATCCGTTTGAAAAGTTGAGGTAAAACGACAAAGGTGAAAAATAGTACTCTAAAGTTTTTTTAACAAATTTGCAAGATGACGACACTGTAGCAATAGTTACTAGGTCTTGCGACACTATTTGCAGTACTATTCACAAGTTATTATTTATTGGGTCCCTCAGTACTAGTCCGATAATACTATTCTGGTGAGCACTATTCATAAGTTACTATTTACCGGATCCCGCGGTACTATTCCAGTGGGGTTCGACGATACTATTATGGTGAACACTATTCACAAGTTACTATTTACTGGGTCCTGTGGTGAAAATTTAGAAGGTATCTTTTCTGCCAAATTTTAGTGTCCTGATTTCATCTTGGAGGTCGGTTTTATCAAATTTGGCTTAATTTGGCAAATAGAGGTGAAGACCAGCAAAATGATCAATCTAAACGATATTAACTACCATATGATAAAGGATCTCTTGATGATTACAAAGATGCATTTACTGGTATTTTTGACAACTAAACCGGAGGAGAAGTCCAACAAAGATTGAGAGTTTGGGCATGAATGAGCGTGTGATTATATTTGATAGTTTGTCGATGATAATGTATATCATCACATTTGTAAGGAGATTCATGCAAGAACGTTGTGGAATAAGATGGAGCAGTTGTATGCTTTAACGATCGGCAATAACAAATTGTTTTATCTAACAAAATTGATGAAGGTAAAATACCAGGAGAGTACTTCTATAGCTGATCATTTAAACAATATGGAATGTGGTTGATCAGTTATCAAAGATGGGCATAAAGTTTGACGAAAAGGTAATTGCTCTAATGGTGCTAGCTTCATTACCAAAGTCTTGGGAGACTTTGAAGGTGTCTTTGAAAAATACTACACTGAATGGCATCTTAAATATGGAGTCTGTTAAAAGCAGTATACTAAATGAAGAGATGAGACGTAAATCACAATATGCAACCTCTTGATCACATTCAGATGTTCTGTTTACAGAAAATAGAGGAAGGAGTCAATCCAGAGGTCCAAAGTCCAGAGATAAAAGCAGAGGAAAGTCAAACAGATATGCAAATGTGGAATGTCATTATTGTACAAAGAAAGGTCATACCATAAAATTTTGTCGAAAGTTGAACAAGGAAAAAGGCAAAAATGTGAAGAAAGAAGAAAGCAGTGATGATGAACAAAGTAGCATTGTTGATGTATTCAACTTTGTTATTGATACAGAGATAGTCAGCTTGGTGTTGCAAGAAACAAGTTAGATAGTTGACAGTGGAGCTACTGTTCATATTACATCTCACAGACAGTTTTTCTTATCTTACACACCTGGGAATTATGGTGTTGTTAAGATAGCAAATGAAAATCTGACAAATGTTATTAGCCAAAGAGATGTTCCTTTAGAAACAGCGAATGATTCAAGACTGTTGCTAAAAGATGTCAGGTATAATCCTGATATGCGTCTAAACTTGATTTCTGTAAACAGGCTAGATTATAAAGGTTTCTGAAATACTTCTGACTGACGGGGGAGAACCATAAAGCTTTGATGAAGCCATGAATGATGAACACAAGAAGAAATGGAAAGAAACCATACAAGACGAGATGAAATCCTTGCATGAGAATAAAACATTCAAGTTAGCGAAGTTACCAAAAAGCAAAAGAGCATTGAAGAATAAATGGGTGTTCAGAATCAAGCATGAAGAAAACAACAACCATCCTCAATTCAAAGCAAGATTAGTAGTCAAAGGATTCAGCTAAAAAAAGGGTATTGACTTTGACGAGATATTTTCACTGGTAGTAAAAATAACATCCATACGTACAGTGCTAGGGTTAGTCGTAAGTTTTAATTTGGAAGTTGAATAAATGAATGTCAAAACTGCCTTCCTACATGGGAATTTGAAAGAAGAGATATACATGGAGCAGACAGAGGGTTTCGTAAAAAAGGGAAAAGAAGACTATGTTTGTAGACTAAAGAAGAGTCTATATAGTCTAAAACAGGCACCAAGATAGTGGTATAAGAAATTCGAGTCTTTTATGGGAGAGCAAGGCTACAGGAAGACTATTTTAGATCACTGTGTATTTGTGAAGAAATTCTCTTATGATGATTTCATTATTTTATTGTTTTATGTGGATAATATGTTGATTGTTGATAAGAATGTTTATATAATTAACAATCTGAAGAAACAACTAGATAAGTCTTTTGCCATGAAAGACTTGGGATTAGCAAAGCAGATTCTTAGCATGCAGATTATCAGAGATAGAAACACCAAGAAACTATGGTTGTCACAAGAGAAGTACATTGATAAAGTACTCTAGAGATTCAAACTAAACAAAGCTAAAGTGGTTAGTTATCCTCTTGCTAATCACTTTAAATTGAGTTTTAAAGAGTGCTCTTCTAGAGATAAAAAGAAGGAAGAAATGTCTAGAATTTCATATGCTTTAGCAGTTGAAAGTTTGATATATGTCATGGATTATACATGGCCAGATATTGCTCATGCAGCTGGAGTTGTGAGTCGTTTCCTTTCAAATCCTGGAAAAGAACATTAAACTGCAGTCAAGTGGTTCTCAGGTATCTTCGAGGGTTATCCAAAATATGCTTATATTTTAGAAGAGCAAAACCTGTGTTAGCTAGTTATACAGATACAGATATGACTGAAGATATTGACTCGAGAAAGTTTACATTAGGTTACTTGATTACTTTTGCAGGGGGAGCTGTGGCATGAAAGTCAAAGTTACAGAAGTGTGTTGCACTTTCTACAACTGAAGCAGAGTTTATTGCAACAACGGAAGCCTGTAAGGAGTTGCTATGGATGAAGAAGTTCTTTAATGAACTTGGTATTAAGCAAGAACAGTATCAGTTGTTTTGTGACAGTTAGAGTGCTATTCACCTTGATAATAATGCCTCTTTTCACTCACGATCAAAACACATTAATGTGAGATATCACTGGCCCAGAGATGTGATGGAGACGAAACAATTACAGTTAGAAAATATCCATATTGATAAAAATGGTTCAGACATGTTAACAAAAGGCAAGTTCGAGTATTGTCTATCAATAACAGGCATGATAGAGCCCTCTATGTAATCGAGAGGGAGAGATTTGTCGGATATGGGTCCCTCACATGGAGGGACACCATTGTTTCAACAAATGTGATACCGAAATGAAAAATAAAAGAAAACAATTGCCTTTACAGTTGTCTCATGCAGTGGAGTGCCTACCCTGCTTCATACAAAATACAACAAAAACATAGAAAAAAATTATAACAAAGCAATGCTTTGATGTTATGAAATATTTTCCTAAAAGATTGATGAGTGACAAAATAGTGATGTTAGTATTTTTAGATTGGAAAATATCTTGTAAGCAACTATTTAATTTTATCTCTATATATTTACTATTTGTAATAATAAAAGAATTTTTCTGAGTGTTACCTTTCGATGTAGCTCAAAGTTAAGGATGAATTATGTTCAATATTTTATGTCTATTTTACTTATTTTATTTTTTCTTTTAAAAAAATATACCCACTACGCCCAATGCTAGACAAATGTCAGAGAAAAACATTCTTTGTGCTTTTGTAAAATCAGCAAAATACTAAACCCATAAGATAGTTCTGTAAAATCAGCAAAATATACAACCCATCCGATAGTAGAAACCCAGAAATGCATCATCGGCTGATGCATCAAACAATGAGTACCAACGACGACCAATCACCCGTGACTGGCGTTATCCCTGTTGTCGCTTCCTTCGGTGACATGTCGTTGCTTCAACTGGACCACACCATCGCTGCTAATAAAAATGAGTCTTTTATATCGGATGGGCTAATAAAAATGGACTTATGGGATGGTGCTAAAATGAGTTTTTAGCCCATTTTAGTGGACCAACAAAGGCAGACTAAGAATCAGTCTTCGGTCTTTGTGGGTAAAACTGTTGGGTTAAAATGAGCTTATCATTTGGGTTAGTATTTAGAACCATTTAAATGGGTTAATAACAACAGCGTATAGGTTAACTATATATATATAGTACATATTTAATAATATGGTAAATAAAAATTTACAATAAGTTTTTAAATTCATAAGTATTATGTTTATGAATTTAATGATATATTTAGAAATACGTTTCTAATTAAATTTAAATTGGTAAGTTCATAAGTTGAATAATAATTAGTAACGAGTTTTCAATTAAACATTATATCTAATAATTATAAATAATTTTCTAATTAAATAGCTTCACATTATTAGTATAATGAGAATTAGAAATAAGTTTCCAATTTTAAACTTAATTTGATTGGTTCTATAATATTATAAATGTGTTTCTAATTAAGATGAAATAACTATGATTTCAATATGATTTAAACAAAATACGAAACGAAGAGGGGTAAAATAAAGTATATATACGTGTATAGTATGGGCAAATATTTCATCCTCGTTGCCACATTGTCGATGAAATAGCAAACTAAGACGCCATTCATGCTAGTCTCCTACCTACCATTAAGCTAATCAATGACTTCTTTTATTTCAAACTTGCAAACTGATGAAGTCAATCTGAGCAAAAACACTTCGTAAATATATGTTATTCCTCCCTGAGCTTGTAACCGTATATAATGAAATTTAGGTGTCATTTAGTTAAATGTTAAATTGTCATTTTTGTGTTAATTTTGGATATAAATCTCTTTAATGTGTTGAAATTATTATTGAAAATTAATGGACTTGTTTCTTAATTATTCTCAGATGATTTTCAACATATGAAAGATGAAATTAGATCAAAAAGATGCAAGGAAAATAAAGACAATTCTAATTCCCAACTGGCAGAAAAATAATTGACTAGCGTAGGCACATGCAGAGAAAAAGATTATTTATAGAATCTGATTTGAAATCAGATTTAATCCACCTATGATCTTCATGATTTTGATAATCAAGTTGTTGTCTTATTGATGGAGATCTGTGACCTAAATAAGAGATGAGGATATCTGCTGAAGATCACGATAGAAAAGAAGAGGGAGGATATTGAAAATCATTAAAAAAGACATTCACATTAGATTTTTGCAATAGTTTCTGGTTTTTAGGATTTTTTGTATTTTATGGAAAATGACCGAGAATGGGGACTTTGTATTTTGCCATTCTTCTATTAGTTTTTACTTTTATTATAAGTCTCTAAATTTTTCTTCTTCGTTGAAGGGAATTACGTTATCATCTAGTATATGTGAGATTTCTAAATGAAGTTTATTTCACTGATGAATAATAACTATCTTTCGAATTGCTTTTCATGATTGAATTGATTGATTTCTAAGGTGTGCAACTAGGAATTGATTTGTTTAATTTATAACCAGATTAATAGAATTTGACGTTCAGTTTTGCTAATCCAAAGTGAAAATTAGGATTACCTTCTTTGTGTTAGAGTTTGGAAATTCTAAGAAGATGCTTAACTTAATTAAATGCATGTCGTACGTGTATTGTCTTGTTCATTAGTTTCTTAGTTCTTAAAACTATTAATCAATTAAACTTAAGATTGTATCTAAGTTGTTGAATAATAAGAATGTTTAAAATACATGTTTCTATTCATTTAATCTTAAGAGAAATCGTCACCCAATGAATGTTTGTTAATGGATTGAGTTTTATATCGAGGATCCATATTGGTTTGATAATGTAGGTGAGTCGAAACTTGTTTGTTTATTGAATTTCCAAATTTGATTATTTTGGATCCATATTGGTTTGATATCGAGGATCCATAAGTTAGTATTAATTTGATTACAGGCGACAGCAGTACCAAATTTTGGCGCCGTTTTTGGGGAATTTTTTTACGGTATATATATGTTACATGAGTAGACAAGACAACTCAACTGCTATTTGATTTAAAGATCCAGAAGATAGCCAAGAGGTTACGAAAACAAACAAAATAGCAACAACAAGTGCAAAAAACTGAAAGGATGGCTACGAATCGCACTGTTCGTGAACTAGCTGCGCCCACGGATACTTAATGACCCTACTGTATCAACTTTCCAAATTTGGGGAACAACAACACTTTTGAATTGAAATTTGGGCCGATCCATTTATTATTGATTTTTAGAGGTCTACGGAAGAGGGTCCTTACAAACATTTGAAGGAGTTTGACGTAGTTTGTATGGGTATAAAGCCAACAAATGTGATGGAAAATCAAATCAAACTAAGAGCCTTCTCATTTTCTTTCAAAGATGATGCTCAAGATTTGTTATACTATTCAGCTGGTGAAAATGTGCAAACATGGGCTAAAATGAAGAGACTCTTCTTTGATAAATACTTTCTACCATCAAGAGTTGCCAACATTCGAAGGAAATTTGTGGTATTTGACAACACACAAGGGAGACACTTTACGAATACTAGGAAAGATTCAAGAAACTTTGTGCTAGCTGTCCTCATCACCAAATAATCGACCAGTTGTTGATCACATAGGAGTATGATTGATGCTACAAGCGGTGGAGCTTTAGTTGACAAAACACCAACAGCCGTAAGGGATTTAATAGTGAATGAGGATTCCAATACACATCAATCCGGGATACGTGCTGGGCATGGTTCAAAACAAGTAAATGAGGTCAATATGACAGTATGGGAGAAAATATTGGATAAACTTACATCTTTGGTATGACAAATTGCAGTTACCGAGAAAGAAGAATCAAAGGTATGTGGAATATGTTTGATGTTAGGACACTTCATTGACACATGTCTGGTTTCGCAGGAAGAAAACGATTAATAAGTGAATGCCGTGGGGGGTTTTGCTGGACCAAATCAGAGGAAATATGATCCATTCTCTAACACCTACAATTTGGGTTGCGTTATGGGAACTCTCAAGGACAACAAGCTATTACAAGTTTCCAGCAATTTAAACAACCATATGTACTTAGACAATACCAACAAATGACATCCAATTCTGAAGGTAAGTCTTTCTTTGAAGATATAGTTCAATCTTTGGCCACTAACATCGTGACATTTCAGCAGGATACTTAAGTTAGTATCTGAAATCTTGAAAATCAGATGAGCCAAATGGCAACCTCTATTAATCGATTAGAGGCACAAAGTTCTAGAAAATTTTCAACTCAACTAGAAATTAGCCCCAAATAAAGTGTTAAAGCTATCATATTATGGAGTGGTAGAGAATTGAAGGAACCACCTCAAAAAATCTACAAAAGAGAAGTTGAAGAAGAAGCAACGAAGGAGGAACCTAATCAGCCAGAAAAGACGTAGACAAGTGTGCAAAATCTGGTTATGCAGCCCCTTTTTCCTAGTTGATTCACCAAGGCAAGGAAGGAAGAGCAAGAGAAGGAAATATAGGAGACTTTTAGGAAAGTTCAGGTAAATATCCCTTGACTTTATGCAATAAAACAGATCCCACGTAATGCGAAATTCCTTAAGGAACTTTGCACTTCAAAATGAAAATTGAAATTTGATGAGAAAGTGCAATTGGGGGAGAATGTCTCGGCCATTTTATAAAATAAAAAGCTTCCGCCTAAGTGTTAAGACCTAGGTATGTTTACTATCCCATGTCAAATTGGTGATTTGAGAACTGAAAAGGCTATATTAGATTTGGGTGCATCCATAGATGTCATGCCTTATGATATTTATAAGTCTTTACACGTGGGACCTCTCAAGGAAACTAATGTAGTAATTTAATTAGCGGATCGTTCAAATACTTATCGAAAGGGCATGTTAAAGGACATTTTAGTTCAAGTGGGGGATATACTTTTTCCAACTGATTTTTATATTTTTCAAATGGGGAGTGATGATGTATCTTCTTCAACCCCAATTTTATTTGAAAGACCATTGTTAAAAACCCCTAGAAATTGATGTTTACAATGGGTCATTGACTATGGAATTTGATGGTGAATTAATTAAATTCAATATATACAATAACATGAAATTTCTTGATGATGAACAACCTGTTGATTTTGTAGATTTTATTGACACATGATTGTAGGAAATTTCATTATTGAGTGGAAAAGATGAACTTCGCATTATAATGGTAAGCCATCAAGGAATCGTTACTGCCCATCAATGAATTGGAAGTGTTGTTTTGTCAATTGGAGAAATCTAATTAGTTGGAGAAGGAGCTACCATATGTGGAGCTGTCACGCAATAGCTCCAAGCTCCTACCATCTTTGATCCAGCCACCAACATTAGAGTTGAAGAGTTTGCCTAGCCATTTAAAATACATCTTTTTGGGTGAGTAATACATGTTGCCTATCATAATTTCTAATAAACTTACTCTTTTGCAGGAAAATCAATTGATTCAAGTGCTGAGGGAGCATAAGGAGGCATTTGATTGTACAGTGGCTGATTCAAAGGGTATTAGTCCCACCATTTGTATGCACCAAATATTGATAGAAGATGAAGCTAAGGAGGTGAGGCATCCCTAATGTCGTTTAAACCTACCCATGATGGAAGTAGTGAAAAAGGAAATCATGTATGGAGAGTCTTTTGAAACATGCATTATCAACCTTGAAAACAAATACTTAAACATTGCATTAAGACTAATTTGGTTTTAAATTATGAAAAGTGTCATTTCATGGTTAATCAAGGCGTAAACTTGGGTCACACGGTCTCTTCTAAGAGAATTGAAGTCATTAAGGCTAAGATAGATGTTATTCGATCTTTATCTTACCCCACGATTGTACGAGAAGTTCGCTTTTATCTTCGTCACGCAGGATTCTATAGGCAATTTATCAAGGATTTTTCAAAGATTGTGCAACCTATGGGTAGACTACTTTAAAAAGACGTGAAGTTTGATTTGATGAAATATGCAAGATTGCATTTGATGAACTCAAGGAATGACTTACTACAGCTCTGATTATTCAACCACTAAAATGGGACATTCCATTTGAGCTAATGTGTGATGCTTCAGATTATGTAGTTGGAGTAGTGCTGGGCCAAAAAGTGGACAAGGTACTTCATGTCATTTACTATTCCATGACACTTAACGATGCTCAGAAGAATTATTTCACGACTAAAAAAGAGTTTTTGGTTGTAGTTTTTGGGTTGGAGAAGTTTTGGTCCTATTTATTGGGGTCGAAGGTGATCATTTATTCCGAGCATGCAGCTCTAAAATGTTTGGTGAAAAAGAAAGAAGCAAAGCCAAGATTGATTCGATGGATCTTACTTCTCCAAGATTTTGATTTGGAAATACGCCATAAGAAACGAGTTGAAATTTTGGTGGTCGATCATCTCAGCAGAATCTTTCCAACCAATGCATCTGTTGTTCTTCAAGACAAATTTTCAGATGAAAATATATTCGCAATTCAATAGGTAATTCCATGGTATGCTGACTTAGTAAATTTTTTGGTGACTAAGTCTTTATCTACTGATTTATCTAAAAAAGATAAAATTAAACGAGAGGTTTAATATTACATTTGGGATGAACCTCATCTTTAGAAATTTTGTGCTGATCAGATTGTTAGAAAATGTGTTACAGATGATGAAATTCTTTCTATATTAAATTTTGGCCATTCATTTGTGTGTGGGGACACTTTGGTCCCAAAAGAATAGCTCGAAAAATTCTTGAACGTGGATTATTTTGGCCTAAGTTATTTTATGATTCCTACATATTTTGCAAGTCTTGTGATCTTTTTCAAATAACAGGTAGCTTGGGATTGAGAGATCAAATGCCACTTACTAACATCTTGGTATGTGAGATTTTTGATGTCTGGGGAATAGACTTTATGGGTTTTTTTTCCTTCTTCCTTTGGTAAGAATTATATTTTGCTTGCTATGGACTATGTTTCGAAATGAGTTAAAGTTAAGGCTACTTTGACTGACGATGCTAAAACTGTTATAGATTTTGTTAAATCTAACATTTTTTAAAAGATTCGGAATGTCTTGAACTATCATTAGTGATCGAGAGACCCATTTTTGCAACACGATTTTGGAGTTTTTGATGAAGAGATGTGATGTCATAGATCAGGTTTTTATAGCCTATCATCCGCAGACAAGTGGACAAGCTGAAGTGTCCAACAGGGAGATTAAGTCTCCATACTAGAAAAAGTGGTGAATCCGAACATAAAAGATTGGAGCTTGCAATTAGATGATGCCTTGTGGGCATACCGATCTGCTTACAAAATTCCAATAGGCATGTCACCATACAGATTAGTTTTCGATAAGCCTTGTCATTTATCTGTGGAAATAGAATATATAGCTTACTGGGCTATGAAGTAGTTGAATATGGATTGGGTAAAGGTTAGTAATAATAGGAAGTTGAAATTGCAAGAGTTAGAAAGGATCCGTAATGAAGCGTATGAAAATGTAAAAATTTATAAGGAAAAAACTAAAGCTTTTCATGATAAAATGATCTCTCAGAAATAATTTTCAAAAGAACAAAAAGTTCTTCTTTATCATTCAAAGCTTAAGTTATTTCTAGGAAAATTACGATCTCACTGGCTCAGATCATTTATTGTTACTAATATATTTTCTCATGGTACAGTGGAAATTCAAAGTTTAGATACATATAAAGTATTTAAGGTTAATGGAAACCATCTGAAACCATCCTATGAGAACTCTCCAGTCGAGCATATGGAAGAGATATAGTTGGTATCCCCATCCTATCTCTAATCTGGTAGGTCGTCAAATACGTCTAGCTAACAACTTAAAAGAGTTGCATTTCAATTTTTTATTTTTTGGTATTTTTCATTTTTTAATTTTTTAAGTCTATTTCGTTTTAGTTATGAATTTCATTCCACTTATTTTAGCATTTTCATTTATTAATATCTTCAATTTTATGATTTAAAAAAATTCTTTCCCGCCGCTACAACCATTTCACCACCTGTCATTTTCACTTTCCCTCCTTCACTTATCTCTTCGTTCCATTTTCACTCACTTTAGATTTTACACAACTATTGTTGAATTCGTGAGCACCCATACCATTCCAATACAACACCCAAACTTCTACCCTCTTCTTCACCTTAAACCACCTATTTTTCAATCAAAATTTTTGTTGATTTTGTGTTCTTTATTTTGAGTTTCAGGACTACGAATTCACAAAGATTGGAGTCATGCCATGAAAGAAGAGTGATTCTTACAGGTTAGCTTTACCAATCAAATCATTTGTAGACATCCAATCTCCATTGAACACCACGACGATGTCACCCACGACTGCAGCATCAACTCTATCCGTACCTCCAATTTTGGCACCAACACCAGGACCTCAACATAAAATCAAACAAAGAAGGGTAAACAAGTGGAAAACCGTAGCCAATGGAGCTCAAGAAGTAGAGGCTTCACTTCTTTTCGACTTCCGAAAGACAACGAACGATTTTAGCAATTCAGCCAACGCAAAGTTTATCCTTATAAGTATGTTCTTACTGACACTCTTGAAGCCTTACAAGTTCATGATTCCTTTGAACAAATGATGAGACCAATTTTTTGGAATGTGTTTGCTAAAATTGACTGCCATGTAAATGTTGAACTAACGAGAGAATTTTACAGCACATTCTAATTTAATTCTCATGAAGAATTTGATTTGTTTACTGAAGGAATCGTGGAATTTAGACTTATGGGAAAGTAATTTTCTTTGTCTATTGTTGATTTTAATGTGGCCATGGGATTTGTTTCAGCTAATGATGTTAAAGATAAGCCATTTATAAGTTTTCGATCTGATTATCATGATGATTTTAATGCATCTAAATTATGGACTCAATGGTCCGTAAACCCTAATCCATATAATGGTAGTATATCTAAGAGTTTGTATTTGAAAAATCCTGCTTTCAAAATTATTCATCGTCTTAGCATATAATTTTTCAAGGTGTTGGGATTTCGTGGGAACATTTTCTAAAGTTAAATTTTACTTTTTGTAGTGTATGAATAGAAACGTTCCTGTTAATTTAGATTTTTGGTTTCTAATGCAATTTCAATCTATGTTGAATTAAAACCTAAACCTTTGATATTAGGATCTTATATCACTCAATTGGCCATCAATTTGGATTTATTAGACCCTAACAATACTGAAATGATTGTGGCTCGTGTTATAGAAACCTTGGATATATAATGTTTGCACAGGATGGGAATCATGTGTTGGACCTGAACTTTTCTTGAAAGTTAGAAATATTAAATGAGAAATTATTCGCAATTAGTTATGTGTAAAGAAAAAGGAGAATTTTTGAATTTGAAATGAAGTAGAAAATATGGTTTATGTACAAGATGGGTTATATGTGAAATGTTGGAAGTTATAAGCTGGAAAATATAGTTGAAACATGTTTGCTAAGTATGCTTCAATGTTTTAGTCTAGTTATCAAAATGAGATGATTTTTTATTTGAAGTAAACTAGAGACATAGGACTACAAATTGTCTGATGAAATCAAGTTTTAATTCAGTTTCTAAGAATTTCAATTTTTGGATGGAAATTGAGCATAGAATATTGTTTCAGCATAAGAACAGTCCAAAAATATTTGGGATATAACTTTCAGATTTCTGAACCAAATTGAATAATTTTGGTGTTATTAGAAACTTAAGACAATGAGAAACATTTT
>JANZLD010000006.1:74558758-74572565 GCA_026413575.1 Erythroxylum carthagenense
ACAGTTTATATTAATTCGAATTATTTTAATATACTTAAATATTATTAATTTTGGTATGATATAAATAATATTATACTTAAATAAGTAGTCAATATTAATATTTGGTGGATATTTTACTGTATTAATAATTATAGTGATTATTATTAATTATTATGTACTTTATATGAGTGAAATTTTTTTCGTCCTATTGAAATATGATTAATTTTGATATGATTAATAGTTATTATGATAAAATCAATTAATTAATTAATTAATTATATATTAATGTTATTATACATATTTAGTATATGGTTAGTTGATTAAGTAGTCATTAATATTATTTATTATTATAGGGTATATATATGTGTGCGTAGTTAATTAGAAGAAAAAAAGTCACGCTTGTGACTTAAATAAGTCACACCTGTGACTCAATCACGGTTATGACTTATTTAAGTCACATCTGTGACTCTAGTATATATATACATGAAATTCAAAGTTACCGGTGTCAAAAAAATTAAACATACAAATAATAGTTATATATATAACTGCAACTTTTATATAAGAATAAGAGTTAACGAATTAATTTTGATATCATTAATAGTTATTGTAATATCATCGATTAATCATATATATATATACATACATATTTGATCTGAAATAAATTTCTCGCTCAATGACAAAATCTTATGCATATTTGTAACTTGAGTTTTTTCAGGGATATGCCTACAGGCTATAGGTCTGCTATTTAAATTGGAAATTTATTTGATTGTTACAGATGAAATCTATAAATAATTAATGTTACATTGAATATCTTTTTACATTTTTTACAGACAAGTGTTCTTTTTATTTAAACTCTCCTTCGGAAGAATTACATTCCATTATGATTTCATTTCCAATTCTGTTCCCATCCACTTGTTTTAGTTCTTCAAATTGAGTTATGCAGAAAATGTATGTCAAGTTAAGAAAATTAAATATTTTATTCAATATGTTACAAAGAAAACTCCCTCATCACAGAACTAAGTAACTATTTCTCTTTCTCTACTCTTTGTGTTTTTAATCAGTGAGAAGAAAAGTGATATAAATATTGCATAAAATATTTACTTTACATGACAATATATTTTACTTGATGACAGCAAAAATTTTGTACCAAGAATTGTGTTGCAAGATTCTTGAGAGCTAATGACAACAGCGTTAAGTTAGCTAAAAAATTAAATGCTTGTCTTTCTTAGAGAGAAAGCATAACTATGGGTATTTTTATAATTTTCATTATCATTTTTAAACATGTTGTTTTCATTATTTTGTTTTTTATTTTTAGTTTTGGAAATATAGAGTCATTAACAACTGATGAATTTGTCGTAGAAGTCGCAAAAGAACTTGCTTACGTAGCTGGATCTGATGAAAGTTGTAAACCTGTTTTGGTAATTTTCAAACTCTATCAATTATGTGTTTTTTCAATATTATTTACGTTTTGAATTCCTAAATTTGATTTTCGCTTTTATCACTTTGAGCTTGTTAATAAGCTTCATTTTTTCTTTCTTTTTCTTGCATAAAGATGTTTCACCTTAAATAAAATTACTGGAAGATTCATTCACGGAAAATGTAAGTCAACATTTATAATTTTTTTATATTTTCCAATTTTTATGTCTTGTTTTTTATGATTTTCCAATGTTATCTTTTGGTTTGATTTTTATAGGTTCACATGCTTCGTTGTGTTTACTTTAGAAGTTGCCATATCAACAATGCGCAAAAATTGTGAACAATTTGTCATTATTTTTGATGCAGGTATGTTCTTTGTTAACAATAAAATTATGATAACTGTTTTATATTAAAAAAACTTATTTTGAACAACCTTATAATTCTTTTTATATTTTCTAGGTTTTTACAAGTGTGCATTGACTTTCATTAATGTATTTTTATCTGCGTTGAAAATTATTACCAACTATTATCCCTCCATACTTTACAAGGTGCTCGTCATCGACCCCCCATCTTTGTTTTTTTTATTTATGAATTAGGACATAATTTCATACAGGGACATTTTAAGTTTAGTGATTACTTTTTCAATGAAAATACTCTTAATGTTAGGTACTACAATGAACTAACCTTACATTTGCCCTAATGTAAAGATGAGAACATAATTTTTATAATTATGGTTGAGCTTTCTCTTTTCAAGTTAACTATCACCTATGATGGGTGGATAGATTTTTGTTTATATCTAAGACCAGTCTATTGGGAGCTAGTGCTAGCATTCATATGCACATTTAAAATGGGTGAGAAGAAAACTACTTAGGATGATGAATCTGCAATACAATTGTAAATAGGGGAAACTATCATCACTTCAATTAAAACCAATTTGGAATTTACGCAAGGTTTTATACAAAGGAATTTGTTAAGATGTCATTTTGTGCTCGTTTTGTATATAAATCTCTTTAATATGTTGAAACTGTTATTCAAAATTAATGACCTTGTTTCTAATTGGTCTCAGATGATTTTCAACACTTAAAAGATGAAATTGAATTAAAAAGATGTAAGGAAAGTAAAGATAATTCAAATTCTCATACTGGCAAAAAAATAATTGACTAAGCGTGGGCACGTACAAGGAGAAAAAATGCCTGCAAAATTTGTTTTGAAAACAGATTTGAATCATCTAAGATCTTTATCATTTTGAGAATCAAATTGTTACCTTATTGATTGATATTTGCAATCTGAATATGGGGGAAAGAATATCTACTGAAGATAACAAAAAAAGGAGGGAAGAGGAGGACATCGAAGAGGATAAAAATAGACAATTTTTACTATTCATGTTATGTAATATAGGGAGTTTATGTTTTTTGCAGTAGTTTTCTAGGAATTTTCATATTTTCTAGGAAAAGACTAGGGATGGAGACCCTGTATTTTGCTATTTCTTTATTAGTTTTCACTTTCGTTATGAGTAGTTAAATCTTTCTTCTTAGTTGAAGGGAACTGCATTATTATCTATTATGTGTGAGATTTCTAAATAAAGTTTGTTTCATTGATGAATATTGAGTGTCTTCCGAATTGCTTTTTATGATTGAATTGGTTGATTTCTAGGGTGTGCAACTAGGAATTGGTTTGTTTAATTTATAGTCAGGTTAGTAGGATTTGACATTCAATCCTGCTAATCCAAAGCGACAATTAAGATTATCATCTTTACGTTAAAGTTTGGAAATTCTAAAAAGGTATTTAGCTTGATTAAATGCATGTCGCATATGTGTTGTCTTGTTCATTGGTTTCTTAGTTCTTAAAGCTATTAATTAATTAAACTTAAGATCATATCTAAGTTGTTAACTAATAAAAATGTTTAGAATACATGTTTCTATTTATTTAATCTTAAGAGAAAACATCGCCCAATGAATGTTTGTTGTGGACTATATTTTATATTGAAGATCCATATTAGTGGGATAACGTCGATGACTCCAAACCAAGGTTTGTTTACTAAATTTCAGATATGATTATTTTTGTTGATTTTTTATTTTAACCATTTTTAATTTCTTAAATTTACGTGAATTAAACCCCCTAATTTGTTTAATGTTTGAACTCATATAATCTTTACTGTTAAAATTCCTCGTGGGAACGATCTCAACTCTTGACTAACTATATTTTTCATTGCCAGAGTTGGTATTAATTTAGTTGTAGGCGACAACAGTACCAAATTTTGGCATTGTTGGGGAATTTCTTGACGGTATATGTTCAACTGCTATTTGATTCAAAGATTGAGAAGACAGCCAAGAGGTTACGGAAATAAACAAACCAACAACAACAAGTGCAAAAAATGGAAAGGATGGCTGCGAATCGCACTCTTCATGAACTAGCCGCCCCCACGGATGCTCAACAACCCCACTGCATCAAATTTCCAAATTTAGGTGAGAATAATACTTTTGAATTAAAATCTAGGCTGATCTATTTATGAACTATTTTCAGAGATCTACTAGGAGAGGATCCTTACAAACATTTAAAGGAATTTGACGTGGTTTGCATGGGTATGACGCTAACGAATGTGACAGAAGAGCAAATTAAACTAAAAGCCTTCCCATTTTCTCTCAAAGATGATGCTTAAGATTGGTTGTACCATTCAGCCGATGAAAATGTGCAGACATGAGCTGAAATGAAGAGACTTTTCTTTAAAAAATATTTTCCAACAACAAGAGCTACTAACATTCGAAAGGAAATTTGTGGCATTCGGTAACATACGGGAGAGACATGTTATGAATATTGGGAAAGATTCAAGAAAGTTTGTGCTAACTGTCCCCCTCACTAAATAACCGACCAGTTGCTGATTTAATATTTGTACGAAGGTCTTTTGCTCATAGATAGGAGTATGATTGAAGCTGCAAGCGGTGGAGTTTTAGTTGACAAAACATCGACAACTGCAAGGGATTTGATAGCAAATATGGCTTCCAATACACAACAATTCAGGATACGTGTTGGGTATGGTTTAAAACACGCGAATGAGGTGAATATGACAACATTGGAGAAAAGATTGGATGACCTTACATCTATGGTGCAACAAATTACAGTTACAAAGAAAGAAGAAGCAAAGGTATGTGGAATACTCAAGCTAGTATTCCAAATCTTGAAAATCAAATGAACCAAATGGCAACCACCATAAATGATTGGAGGCACAAAGTTCTGGAAATTTTCCAGCACAACTAGAAATCAACCCCAAACAAAGTGCTAAGGATATCATATTGTGGAGTAGTAAGGAATTGAAGGAACCACCTCTAAAAATTTCCAGAAGAGAAGTCAAAGAAGAAGCAACAAAAGAAGCACCTGAACAACCAAAAAAGACACAGACAGGTCTACATAATCTAGTGTTGCATCCCTCTTTTCCTAGTCAATTTGCCAAGGCAAATAAGAAGGAGCAAGAGAAAGAAATATTGGAGACTTTAAAAAAAGTTTAGGTAAATATTCCTTTACTTGATGCAATAAAACAAATTCCACGATATGCAAAATTCCTTAAGTAACTTTGCACTTCAAAGCAGAAATTAAAATTTAATGAGAAAGTACAATTGGGGAAGAATGTCTCAACCATTTTACAAAAGAAAAAGCTTCTGCCTAAGTATCAAGACCCAGGTATGTTCACCATCCTATGTCAAATTGGTGATTTGAGATTTTAAAAAGTTATGTTAGATTTGGGTGCATCCATAAATGTCATGCTGTATGATGTTTATAAGTCTTTAAACATATGACCTCTGAAAGAAACTAATGTAGTGATTCAATTAGCATATCGTTCAAATGCTTATCTAAAGGGCGTGTTAGAGGGCATTTTAGTTTAAGTGGGGGATATGCTTTTTCAGTTGATTTTCATATTTTACAGATGGGGAATGATGATGTGTCTTCTTTAACCCCAATTTTATTCAGAAGGCCATTCTTAAAAACCACTAGAACGAAAATTGATGTTCATGATGGGTCATTGACTATGGAATTTGATGGTGAATTAATTAAATTTAATATATACAATGCCATGAAATTTTCGGATGACGAACAACCAATTGGTTTTGTGAATTTTATTGACATATGGGTGTTGAAAAATTCATTATTAAGGGGAAGAGATGAACTTGAAACAATCTTGGAGATGGGAGACACATTACAGTGGCAAGACATCAAGGAGTCAGTATTGCCTAACAACAAATTGGAGATGTTGTTTTGCCAATTGGAGGAAACCAAACCATTGATAAAACAACTGCCGTATGTGGAGATGTCCAGAAATAGCACCAAGCTACTTCCATCGTTGGTCCAGCCACAAACTTTGCAGTTGAAGAGTTTGCCTAGCCATTTAAAATTCATCTTTTTGGGTGAGCAAGACACGTTACTTATAATAATTTCTAATAAACTAACTCATTTGCAGGAAAATTAGTTGATTCACTTGCTAAGGGAGCACAAGGAGGTTTTCGGTTGGACAGTGGCAAACTTAAAGGGTATTAATCCCACCATTTGTATGCACCGAATATTGATGGAAATAAAGCCAAGGAGGTGAGGCAACCCCAGCGTCGTTTAAATCCACCCATGATGAAAGTAGTGAAAAAGGAAAATTTAAAGCTTCTTGACGCTGGAATCATTTATCCAATTTCATATAGCCATTGGGTAAGTCCGATCTAGGTAGTTCCGAAGAAAACTGGAATAACTGTGGTAGAAAATAGTGGCAGTGAGTTAATACCTACTCGTATTCAAAATGGGTGGAGAGTTTGCATAGATTATAGGAAGTTAAATTCGGTTACTAAAAAAGATCATTTTCTGCTTCCATTTATTAATCAAACACTTGAAAAACTTACAAGTAAATCTTACTATTACTATTTAGATGGTTATTCAAGGTATCACCATATTTTGGTTGCACCTAAAGATTAAAAGAAAACAACCTTCACATGTCCATTCGACACCTTTGCTTACCGAAGAACGCCATTTAGTTTGAGTAATGCATTAACGACATTTCAAAGATGTATGTTAAGTATTTTCTCTAACCTTGTGGAGAATTGTATTGAAGTTTTTATGGATGATTTCATGATTTATGGAGAGTCTTTTGAAACATGCATTATCAACCTTTGAAAAAGTGTTTAAACATTGCATTGAGACTAATTTGGTTTTAAATTATGAAAAGTGTCATTTTATGGTTGATCAAGGCATAATTTTGGATCATATAGTCTCTTCTAAGGGAAATGAAGTTGATAAGGTAAAGATAGATGTTATTCGATCTTTATCTTACCCCGCAATGGAGAAAGAGATTTTAGCCGTAGTTTTTTAGGTTGGAGAAGTTTCGGTCCTACTTATTAGGCACGAAGGTGGTCATTTATTCAAACTATACAGCTTTAAAATATTTGGTGACTAAGAAAGAAGCCAAGCTGAGATTGATTTGATGGATTTTACTTCTTTAAAAATTCGATTTAGAAATACGCAAAAAAAGGAGCTAAAAATTTGATGGTTGATTATCAAAGCAGGATCATTTCGATTAATGTATTGGATGTTTTTCACGACAAATTTTCGGTCGAAAGTTTCTTCGCAATTGAACGAGTAGTTCCATGGTATGCTAACATAGTAAACTTTTTGGTGATTAAGTCTTTTCCTAGTGATTTATCTAGAGCTGAAAAAGATAAAATTAAACGAGATGTTAAATATTACATTTGGGATGAACCTCGTGTTTGGAAAATTTGTGTTGATCAGATTGTCAGAAGATGTGTTACAGATGATGAAATTCCTTCCATATTAAATTTTTTCCATTCATCTGTATGTAGGGGACGCTTTGGTCCCAAAAGAATAGCTCAAATTTTTTTAACTATGGACTACTTTGGCCTAAGTTATTTTATGATTCTTTCATGTTTTACAAGTCTTGTGATCTTTGTCAAAGAACAGGTAGCTTGGGATCGAAAGATCAAATGCCACTCACTAACATCCTAGTATGTGAGATTTTTGATGTCTGGGGAATAGACTTTATGGGTCCTTTTCATTCTTCCTTTGGTTAGAATTATATTTTGCTTGTTGTGGATTACGTTTTGAAATAAGTTGAAGTTAAGGCTACTTTGTCTGACGATGCTAAAATTGTTATAGATTTTGTTAAATCTAACACTTTTGTCACGTTCGGAATGCGTCAATCTATCATTAGTGATCGAGGGACCGATTTTTGCAACAAGATTTTTGAGGCTTTGATGAAGAGATGTGGTGTCACATATCGAGTTTCTACAGCTTATCATCCACCGACAAGTGGACAAGCTGAAGTGTCCAACAGGGAGATTGAATCCATACTAGAAAAAGTGGTGAATCCGAACATAAAAGAATGGAGCTTATGATTAGATGATGCCTTGTGGGCGTACCGGACTGTTTACAAAACTCCAATAGGCATGTTGCCAAACAAGTTAGTTTTCGGTAAGCCTTGTCATTTACCTGTGGAAATAGAGTATAGAGCTTATTAGGTTGTAAAGCAGTTGAATACGGATCAGTTAGATGTTAGCAACAATAAGAAGTTGCAATTGGAAGAGTTAGAAGAGATTTGTAATGAAGCTTATGAAAATGTAAAAATTTATAAGGAAAAAACTAAAGCTTTTCATGATAAAATGATTTCTCGGAAACAATTTTCAATAGGAAAAAATTTCTTCTTTATCATTCAAAGCTTAAGTTATTTCCAGGAAAATTATGATCTCGCTAGCTTAGACCATTTATTGTTACTAATGTTTTTTCTCATGGTGCAGTAGAAATTCAAAGTTTAGATACTTCTAAGGTATTTAAAGTTAACGAACACCGTTTGAAACCATACTATGAGAACTCTTCAGTCGAGCAAATGGAAGAAATAGAGTTGGTATCCCCAACCTATCTCTAATTAGGTAAGTAGTAAAACATGTCCAGCTAAAGACTTAAAAGAAATGCATTTGGGGCAACCCGAAAAATTTTCAGGATTATTTGTTCTTTTTATTTTCAATGATTCTCATTTTTATTTTATTTTATTAGGTTTGTTTTATTTTAGATATGACTTTAATTTTAATTCATTTATCATTTCTAATTTTTCTTTTATCTACAATTTTTATTGTTCTGTCTATTTATTTTCTAAAAAATCAGAAAGTGAAAAACAATTTTCCTTCCTGCCGCTCCACCACTTTACCGCCTACCCTTTTCACTCTTCTTCTTTCACTTATCTTTTCTTCCCATTATTACCTACTTTAGATTTATACCATTAATGTTAAAATCGTGAAGATCCACACCATTCCCATATAACAACCAATCTTCTACTTTTTCCTTCACTATAAATCACCCATTCCCGACCACAATTTTGTTAGTTTTGTGTTCTCACTTTTAAAGTTTCAAGATTGCAATTTCACGAAGCTTGGAGTCGTGCCACAAAGTAAGAGTGAATCCCACAGGTTGGCCTTACCAATCAAGTTCTTTGTCGACATTCAATTCCCTCCGACCACCACTACGAACATACCCACTACTACAGCACCCACTCCATCCGTACCATCGATTCTGGCTACAACACCAGCCCTGTCCACCCGAAACAGAATGAGGAAGGGTAAAAAAGTAGAAATTCATAGCCAATGGAGCACAAGAAGTGGAGGCTTCACTTCTTTTCATCTCCTGGAAGACACCGAGCACTTTCAATAATTCAACCAACGTAAAATCTATCCTTATAAGTGTGTTCTTACCGATACTCTTGAAGCTTTACAAGTACATGATTCTTTTGCCCAAATGATGGGTCCAATTTGTTGAAATGTGCTTGCTAGAATTGATTATCTGGCCTATGTTGGATTAATAAGAGAATTTTACAACATGTTTCAATTTAATTCTCATGAAGAATTTAATTTGTTTATGGAAGGAATTGTGGAATTTAGGCTGATGGGAAAAGAGTTTGTTTTGTCTATTGCTGATTTTAATGTGGTTATAGGATTTGTTTTAGCCAATGATATTAAAGATGAGCCATTTATAAGTTCTAGATGTGATTATCATTATGAATTTAATGCATTTGCATCGTGGACTCAATGGTCTGTCAACCCTAATCCTTACAATGCTAATGTATCTAAGAGTTCTTATATGAAAAATCCTACTTTTAAAATTATTCATCGACTCTTATCATACAAATTTTCAGAGCGTTAGGATTCAGCAGGAACACTTTCTAAAGTAGAATTTTATTTTCTATGGTGTATAGATAGGAACATTCCTATTGATTTAGGTTTTTGGTTTCTAACACAATTTCAATATGTGTTAAATAAAAAATCTAAACCTTTGATATTAGGATCCTACATCACTCAATTGACCATCAATTTGGATTTATTGGATCCTAACAATACTGACATGAATATGGCTTGTGCTATAGAAGCTTTGGATATAGAATGTTTGAACAGGATGGGACTCGTGGACTTAAGCCATGGACGAGTATCTTTCACTAATCTGGGTCTAACTAATCCTTTCATTCCACGTCCAGCTACAAGAAGTCAAGTTTTAACAGCTACATCGAGTAGTTACCAACCTTCCTAAACCAATTTGGATGATCGTCTCAGTCACCTAAAACACCGAATGCAACGTATGGAGCATAATTTGATGGCATATTGGGAGCATCAATGATTCTAGCCTTCTCACCTACCAACACAATGATTTCAGGCATCAACAAATCAAGAAGCATTCTCTCCTCTTTTCTTTTATATTTTTGCTTCTTTAATCTTATTTCCTAACATTAAGGACAATGTTGGTCTAGGTGTGGGGGAAGGATATGGAGTACATGTGTGTGACTATGTGATTTTGCCCTTCTTTGATTCTCTTTTATGTTTTTGCATGCTTGTGTTGTGTGTTAAGCCATTAAGCTTTGTCATATTAGTTTTGATGAGATTAAGTGTGTGCATGAAATTAAATTGGGCTATGTGAACCTAAAGTGAATCACGAGGATTAATTGCAATAACCGATCTTATACACTTAGTCAAAGGTTGACATTTAAGTGATTAGGTAATATGTGGAATTAAGGTGAACTATTGAATTAAACCTGTGAACATATTTGAGCCTTATTGACATCATCTTTATGTCATTCTATTTTCTTGTATTGTGTGATGCTCCTCTAATCATGTTTGCCTTTAAAACTTGCACTGAACCAGATTGAATTTATTTAACTATATGGTTACTGGAAATGATTAAAGCCTTCTTTATTTTAAACCCTTTAGCTAAAATGACCCACCGAGTTATTTTTCACTTGCAATCCCTTTTGAGCTTTTAACCTTATTTGTTTTTTTAATTAATTACCTTACATTGAAACCTAAAAACCCCTTCAGCCTTACCTTATCATAAGTTAAATGAAGTACTGAGTAAGCATTTGATTTTGGGACTTTTGCTCTGTATTGTATTCTGAGATATTTTTATAGGTACTTTTACTTGTGTTTGTTAAATTATGTTGTCATTATTTTCTCTTATTTTTATTATTTTCCCTTGTTTTTAGTGTTATTCAAGTAAATAAAAAAAGAAAGGAAAAAAGGAAAAAGAAAAAGAAAGAAAGAAAAGAAAAAGCAAAAGAATCAAGTATAGTAGCATTAGTTAGTAATGAGTAGTAGTAGTCCTTTATATTCATGTGTTTATCTCATAATTTGAATTTGAGTGTCCCTTTTACTTAGTACTTTGTGAATGCTTGTGATTAACCCTTTACCATTTTCACCTTACCTTTAAATCTAGCCCCATTATAACCCACAATAAAGTCCTTCTGATCTATGAGCTCATGTAATTCGAATGAATGATAACTGGTGAATTTGCAAGCCTATGGTAGTGCAATCTATTAGAAGGAGATTTGAGAGAAACACTTTGACCTTAGACACTTGAGCGTAAGAGAGAAATATGTGAGAAAAATTCATCTTGATCTCATATTTGCCTTTGAACAAGAATGTCTTACTCTGACTTTGTGTATCGGTGAAAAGTGATTATAATGTATGTTGCAATATAATTCTTATTGGCCCAAGTTTAGTGGATTGTGTGCACTTAATCTTATGAAAGACGAATTGATAGAGTATAGTGGTTTGGTATATTTCCTCGAGGGCGAGCATGGGTCTGGTGTCGGAGAATTTGTTAAGTTGTCATTTTATGCTCATTTTGTATATAAATCTCTTTAATGTGTTGAATTTATTATTCAAAATTAATGGAATTGTTTCTTAATTATTCTCAAATGATTTTCAACACTTTGAAAATGAAATCGAATAAAAAATGCAAGGAAAGTAAAGATGATTCAAATTCCTAGACTGGCAGAAAAATAAATGTCTAAGTGTAGGCACGTGCAAGGACAAAGAATGCATGCAGAATCTGTTTTGAAATCAGATTTGAATCATCTAAGATCTTCATGATCTTGAGAATCAAATGTTACCATATTGATGGGGATTTGTAACCTAAATATGGGGGAAAGAATATCTGCTGAAGATAACAAAAAAGGAGGGAAGAGGAGGACATCGAAGAGGATAAAAAGAGAATTTTTACTGTTTAGGTTATGCAATATAGGGAGTTTATGTTTTCTACAGTAGTTTTCTAGGATTTTTCATATTTTCTACAAAAAGACTGGGGATGGAGACTCTGTATTTTGATATTTCTTTATTGGTTTTCATTTTCATTATGAGTAGCTAAATCTTTCTTATTGGTTGAAGGGAACAATGTTATCATCTATTATGTGTGAGAATTCTACATAAAGTTTGTTTCATTGATGAATATTGAGTGTCTTTCGAATTGCTTTTATGATTGAATTGGTTGATTTCTAGGGTGCACAACTAGGAATTGATTTGTTTAATTTATAGCCAGATTAGTAAGATTTGACGTTTAGTTCTGCTAATCCAAAGTGGCAATTAGGATTACTATCTTTATGTTAGAGTTTGGAAATTCTAAGAAGGTACCTAACTTGATTAAATGTAAGTCATACATGTGTTGTCTTGTTCATTGGTTTCTTAATTCTTAAAGCTATTAACCAATTAAACTTAAAATCGTATCTAAGTTGTTGATTAGTAAGAATGTTTAGAATACATGTTTCTATTCATTTAATCTTAAGAGAAAACATCACCCAATGAATGTTTGTTAGTAGATTGAATTTTATATCGAGGATCCATATTAGTGTGATAACGTCGGTAACCCAAAACCATTGTTTGTTTATTGAATATCCATATTTGATTATTTTTGTTAATTTTTTATTTTAGGCATTTTTAATTTCATAAATTTACATGAATTAAACCCTAATTTGTTTTAGTTTTGAACTCGTATAATCTTTACCATTAAAATTCCTCGTGGGAAGGATCTCAACTCTTCACTAACTACATTTTTCATTGTTAGAGTTGTTATTAATTTGGTTACAGGCGACAGTAGTACCAAGGCATCTATCATGACTTCAATTAAAACCAATTTGGAATTTACGCAAGGTTTTATACAAAGGAGTACCTATGCACTATGCATGCAACTAGATTGAAGTTAATTGGGACTTCCCAAGTATTGATTCTATGAATTACTAGCATATGGATATGCATTATAAAATATTATTCACCCATTAACCTTGACATTAACAAATTCATCCCTATTAAAAATTTCCTAGAACCCTTTATAGGCTTAAAAAATTTATCCCTAACTAATAACAAAACCGCTATCTTTTTCCATTCTTCACCAACATGAACAAATTTAAACGCACAATGAACCATTAATAGTTGAAATGTACATACACAACCAAACCACTTTTAAAAACCAACACACAAAAAGCTTTTAATAACAACAATGAAAGTAGAAAAAACCCTAAATGCAAAGCACTGACGACTAACCTCGATGGACGATTAACCGAAGACTCAGGAAGCAAACAATGAAAGAAGAAATGAAGAGCACGAATGACGGCGATGGAAGAAGAAAACTAGAGGAATAAATGAAGAAGACAAAAATTAAAGGGGAGGGGGAAGCTGCATTTTTCCGTTTAAAATGAAACGAAAACGACGTCATTTTTTGAAAAAAGACGTCATTTTTATGTTATTTTTTAAATGTTGCAACAATTGGTGACAATTTCAAAAAATGTTGCCAAATTTGAAACAATTGGTGACGATTTCTGAAAATGAAAATGTCACCAAATGTTAAACAATTGCTGACGATGCATGGTGTACATAGGTGACAATTACCAAAAATCATCGCCATTGGTTTAACATTCAGCAACAATTGACTGTAATCATCGCCAAATGTTAAACCATTGGCGATGATTTTGGTAATCGTCGCCAATGTACATTAACTTTTTAGCAACGAGCTCCAGAAATCGTCACTAAAGGGACATATTTGGTGATGAATTTTTGGAATCATCGCCATTTTTTTTTCCTTTGGCAATGTTTTCTTAGAAACATCGCTAAAGAAAATTTTT
>JANZLD010000006.1:74602404-74614399 GCA_026413575.1 Erythroxylum carthagenense
AATTATGAAATATAATTAAATTCTAAATCACTTCAAAAAAATATATATTTCAAATAAAATTTGATTTAATAATTAAAATATATTTTAAATAAATATTGATTTAATTAAAGAGTTAAATTTTATATTATTTATTTGATGAAGTAAAATAATTTTATTAATAACTTGTTAATAAATATTATGTAATTGATTAAAATAAATTTATATTTAATTAAAATTTAAGTTTTACTTAATATGTAATATTACCAAGGATAAGAGTATAATTACATTGACAATAATAATGAAATAAGTTTTTGCTTTTATTTAAAAAATAAAAACTGAAAATAGAAAAATAAAAATAAAAATTTTAAATTATATAAGAAAAATAGAACTGGAATCAAAAAACTTCTTAATTTTATTTTTTTAATAAAAATTTTTAAGTTAAGTGATTAAATTTAAAGATGAAATACTGGAAATGAATTTTCATACTTACTAAAATTTTAAAATAAAGCTTCATACATTAAAAATATAACAGCTATTCCCATGTTTTTATTCATTTTCTACTAAACGTAATCGTACCCGAAAAAGAAGTGGATAAGTAGGCTTTTTCTGAAATTCTCACACTTTCCAACTTTATAATATCAACGGTAGGATTCAACCTGTAAACCCTTTCCTATTCTATGCCGTGAGTCCCGAATTTGAACTTCCATATTGTTAAGTGCAAAAAGGTTGTAATATTTTCACAAAAATCTCCTATTTTCCGAATTTGAACTTCCATATTGTTAAGTGCAAAAAGTTTGTAACATTTTCACAAAAATCTCCTATTTTATCGCAGTTGCTTGTAACTGTATTTATCGATTATTTGATATAAAGCAATTAAATTAATAACTATTAATTTTTCAGTACAAATAAAAATAAAAAAAATGAATATGAAATCAAACAAATCAATACAAAAAAATGACAACCACAAAATTAACCAAGACTATTTTCAATTGTTGTTCAACAATAAGAAAGAATGCTTATTCAACTCATTTACATTACACAATCAACAAAAAAAACGCAGCAACAAGATGAATAAATTATCAACATAAAATTAGTTGCAAAATCCCTAAAGACCATTGGTTAAGAAACACACACGACACCCACTAAAAATCGACTTCATCTCTTTTCCTCAATAATCGTAGCCAACCTGAGACGTTACCATCCAAGAACCAAACACTTGGGCTGCATGAAAAACTCATTTAGAAGTAAGCCACTTCCCAACCTATATGGCAATCATCTCTTTTTTTCAGTAATTTGTTTCTGGCGATAATGAAGAGAGAACCATGATAGTACACTACCGTAGATATATCCCAGAGCAAGTTTATCTCAAAATACAAGAAGTCTTCACCTAGTGGAATTCTTCATTTGGCACACCCTTTAGTCACGTGATACACATCCGCGTCTTTTATAAAATTGGGTCTTTATCCAAGTCAAATAAGAGTTATTTTTTAATCACACCAATAATATCAAGCCATATCTCAAAAAAAGATGCTACCATAAATAGTAATTATTCCCAAAATAGGTTATCCATTAAATTCCATCTTGATTAGGGTTTTAATTTCAATCATCTTATCTTGAAAGAGTCCCACATAAACAAAGCTAGGTCCAATTATCAAATAATGTCTAAAATTAAATAATAAGACATAATCACCTATATCTTAACAATCATCTTTTTTGGTATTATTTGTCATATATTTGAAACTCCCTCTAAAGAAGATAATTGGATATATAACATTAAGTTTAAAAAACATATAGGAACTCCCAAAAGAACTCCCCCTTAATTAGTCAATAAGATCTATTCTCTTTCTTGGGACAAAATGATACCAAAAAGCGAGATGAATAGTCACGCAAATACCTCAAAGTCTCCTCTTAAATGAAACAGTCACAAAAAACAATCTTATATCTCTCCCTTGGGACAAAATAATGCCAAAATGAAGAATGACTTTAAAGCGATCAATCTTAGCAAATAAAGAAGCATGAAAATCAACAGTAAGTGCAGCGGAAGAATCATAAACACGTCAAGATGACAATTTACTACTAGTCAAAATACTAGCCAACATATCGTTACTTGCATCAAAGCCATCCGCATACGACTGATTAAATTCAGAAACCCTAAAAATGCATTCATCATAATCAAACTTAATCAATCTCCTCCTTACATAAACCACAAAAATGCAAATTGCCCAAATTCATACAACCCAATATAGAGAGAAGCCAAGATAAAACTTGAAAAATCCAATTCATAGAAAACCCGAATCTTCCTATAGGTCTCTAACTAAGCATTAACATTTTCTTGACATAATTCCATAAATCAACATTCAGAAGCAAAACTTTCAAATAATTAAGGAAAGCCTCGTTCTCACATCAAATTTACTTTTCAACAAGTTAAAAAAAAATCCAAACACACACCAATCAACTGAATCCTTAAAACACCCATAAATAAAAACTTAAAAAGCCTAAACGATAACTTTGACGAACCCCATTTTTTGTTATTTTTAATAAGCAATATCAAACTATCTTTCAAAAATGTAAAGCACACAGTCTCTGTGTCCCTTAAAGGAATTCAAACTTAGGCTTATTCCTCGTCACATTATCTCAGTCATCAATTATCTGGTTTATTTCTTCATCTGAAGTAACTGACTTATCTTCAGTCTGAATAGTTTCTTCAAAAGCAGCAACTAACTATGAATTTGGACAATTTTTTGTGTTTTCTTCACTACATCTTTGTGTACTTGACCCTTTCTAACCCAATAGTGCTTTGGTACCATGAATTTTTGCTGCTAGAAATTTAACATGGAGTGTATAGTTTTTCAGTTTTGACCTCTTTAAAATATCATTTGTAACAACTTGTAATATTTCGGTCTTATATGTCTGATAATCTAAAAAAAATGACATGTAGGTATAAACCTCCGATTCTTCCTTGAGGTTTCTTCTTGGATAGATATGGTTGCATTATTTTTCCCATCATTCACCTTTGTAGCCAATGCCTTGAAGATCCCCTTTAACCTTACCGATTTCCATCAATTATTCTAATTTTTCTGTACCTCCATTTAGCATTTTTATATCTTTTTCTGTATTGACCAACTTCAATTTTGTTTCACCAAGCTCATTTTATGTAAACAACAACTTCTTCTCTAGATCTTGAATGATGTTCTTTATAGAGAGGTTTTCCTTCTTTAGCTTTTCATTTTTCTAGTATATTTGCTGTGACATCCCGTCCCTATATTAAGAGTTAGAATTTAGATTTCAATAATTAAAAAAATAGCAATGTGAGAGTTAGAAAAAAATTTGCATTTCATATTCAGCAAAATGTCAACATCTATGCATGCAAATTTGAATTTTTACACACATGAAAATAATTGTACATGCACTAGTTAACATTCCGAGTATATTGAATAGTAATGAGATATGTTGAGAATCGTGATTATAGTGAATGAGTTAAATAAAATGGAGTAAAAGGACTAGAAATAAAAATTTGAATTGTTGGATTTTAGAAAATGGAAATCTGGAAATTTTCTAGGAATGAATAGTTGAGAGTTGAATCTTTGGTATGAAATTCCATGAATTTAATGTATTGATTTAGGTAGATTTTGACAAAGTTGTCTTCTAGAAAGTTGTAGTTTAGCTTTCTAGCTTTCCAACGGTATATAGTATGAAATTTTTGGATGTCGGAGTCAAAAGTTATGTTCTTTATAAGTAGAGATACTCAGGAGTATAGGACGTATCATCTGGTGATGACGTATCGTCTAGTGAAGACGAATTGTCTGGTGATGATGTATCGTCTGGTGATAACGTGTCATCTGATGAGGACGCTTCGTCTGGTGAGGATGTATTGTCTAGTGAGGACGCTTCGTCTGGTAAGGACGTATCGATTGGTAAGGACACTTCGTCTGGTAAAGACGGATCGTCTTGTGAAGACGCTTCGTCTGGTGAGGACGTATCGTCTAGTGAGGACATATCGTCTGATGACGTCATATCGTTTAGTGCACTGTTCATCTAATCCTATCGTCTGGTCCCATTTTTGACCCTCTAAATAATATAATTTGCCTTCAAGATCTTCATAAAAGTTGTAGATTTAGAAGTCCTCTTCGAAACTATTCAAAGAAATCTCTAGTGAAAAGTTATGCTAATTGTTCTGAGATAGGTACAACGTGATTGAGGACATAAGCATGGTTGATTTTTTTTGGCCATAACTTCATAACCCGGCCTCTAAATGAAGTGATTCTTGGACCAATAAATTCCTAACACATTTTCTACTTCTACACAAAAATTGGTAGCATTCTGAATCAAATTGAAAAAGGTTGATCAAATGAAAATGTGGAATCTGTTGGAACAGTGAAATAGGACTGTCTTGTTGAACACATTTCAGTATTTTGATTATATTTGGATCTGTTGGATTCCAAATGAGATGATTTTTTATTTGGAGTAAATTAGAGAAATAGAGCTACAAATCATATTAAAAAAATCCAAATTATGATTATGTCTCTAAGATGTTCAATTTCTGGCTAGAAGTTGTATATAGTCTACTGTTTTGGATAAGAGCAGTCCAAAAATATTCGAGGTATATCTTTCAAATCACTTAACCAAATTGAATGATTTTGGTGTCAATGGAGACATAAGACATAGAAGAATATGTTTCTAGAGAAAGTGTTGCAAAATAACTTCAATATCGGGGTCAGAAAGAACATGCAAAGTTGACTCGAAATGCTGCGCTTATGGAAAAATCTGAAAATGATTTAATAGGTTATAACTTGTGATTGCAATGGTATTATTAAGTTTTAAACTTAATTATAAATTATACTTAAGTGAGTCTTACTGAAGAGAAGTGGATAAGAAATGGACAGGTGTCCTAGCCAAAGTTAAGATTTTATTACCCTTGAAAGACTAGCTACTGTACTTGCCTTTACCTTTCTTGAAACTTCTTTCTCTAGAGTTCCTCCAACACATAGTTTTTCATCAAATTTTCACCAAAGTTAAATCTTACTTTTCTCTGTTTGTCATCACTTCCACTTTGATATTTCTTTCTTCTACCCCAAGAAAAACCGAACCTTCTGTCAACTTTCAAGTTGATATACGTGGTTGCATAAGGGATTAGGTTTAAGTGATTGTTGCAGATGCTGGAGCTTTTAAACAAGTAAGCTTATTATGATTATGTATTTTTGTATGAACTGAAGCATGCATCGTGAGTTCATTATAAAATGGTTAAGAAATAGTGATATTCGTATTTGCTAGGAGCTGATTGTGGAGATTTTGAGTGTACCGTACATGTTGATTTTTCTGATTTGATGATCAAAATGTTATAAGAGGTTGTAGAAATGATTTTTGAAGTTAAAAGATCAACTAAAATGTGTATGTGATGAGAACAAAAAAATTTGGAGAAATGATTATATAAATACTATGTTTTTCTTCCTCACTAGTCACATACGGGTTTACATTGGAAAGATTTAGGGATGAGTTATGGATATCAAAGTACTAAAGGATTGAGGTTGTGATTCAAAGATTGACGAGTGATTAAGTTATGAAATGAAAATGAGCTTAAGATATGAAATTGGTAAAGTACCCGAGATTATCATTCAGCATGCATTGTACATATCCCATAGACACAGTTGTGCATGAATAAATGCTTATAATTGTGCCATTATTAATGAGTGTGCAATGTGTGTCTTGCATAAATAGGTTGTGCAGGTTAAGTGTCCGCATTCAAGCGTTTCTAGAATTTGGAATCCAATGCTAATCTGGAGCGTACTATGAGTAGACCTAGATAATCTCAATTCATTGATTATTTTGTTTGAATTTTTACATTGATTGATTATGTTGATTTCCAGACAGAAGGTCCGATGGTGTGATGAATTAATTGGGATATTGAAGTGCTACTTATATGTGAATGAGATGAACTAAGTACACATAATTTGATGATAAATGTATTTTGAATGAGCATTTGCATGTAAATAAAAATGTGATTATCAACTTAATATTGAATGCCGGACTAAGGTCCAATGGGAATGTGATTGAATGGGATCATGCAAATGTGATTGATGCATTCCATTTTATGAATGCATGAAAGATAATGGCAGTTGTGACTAGAGTAGCCACCGATCAAAGCTTAAAGCTCAACGAGTAAAAATGAGCCTCGAGCTCAAAAGTGATTAAGAGCTTAAGGCTCACTATGTAAAATGAGTCATGTATCTCCCAAGCGAATAAGGGACAATTAGTAATAAGCCCGGTATCCAACGGATACGTGACAGTTTAGGCACTCGGTCATAACAAAGTAACAAATAGAAAGTAGGTATCATGTGTACTGCATATGCATAATAGGAATGATTAAATTGTATTGAATATGAAATGTGAAATGATGTGAATGTGAATTATGTGTTATGTGACTGGGTGAGCCATCGATGCTGATCACTCATTGAGTTCGCGAAACTCACCCAAAATTTGCAATTATTTTTCAGGATCAGAAGAATACCCCTTTAGGTAAACGAGAGTATACTTTCAGCATGCAAGTAAGGGATAGAGGTCGGGATCAATTTGCGTCTGCATTGTATTTCTTTATTTTTGTATTGAATTGTATATTCCGCGATTTTTATACAATATGTACTCTGAAAAGTTTTGTACAATGTGTACTTGAATTATGTTGTAATGGAAAGACATTATGTCTAAATTATTTTGTATTTGTGAAAGGACCCAAATGGCTATTGAAAGTTTTGTTGATTGTATTATTATGATTGAAAAAGTTTACGAATAAAGTGGGTCCCAATTAATTATCGATTTTTGCATATTTTGATTGTATTAAAAAAATTGCACTGAGTTTTGAACGATTGAGTACTCTAGCATGTCACCCTTGCGGAGCATGGACTAGGATATCCCTCAGGATGTCGGGTACGTGTCTTGTGAGAGTGGGGTGCTACATTTGCACCCATTTTGCATACATTAATTCATAGGCTTCATAGATATCCTCCTTTTTGTTATTTGAACTACTGTCATCACTGTTATAATTTGAGATTGAGCTTTGAGCAAATTCGTCTGCGTTTTTTCCAAAATTATCTAATTTACTCACATTTTCATCGTCAGTTACTCCCTTTTTGGTTGATGTTAAGCAAATAACTGAACTTTTGTTATATAAAGCAATTAACACAATACTATTCACAACTTCTTCTTCATTACCATACTCACTTTCGAATTCATTCTCACTCAAAGTACTTGTATAGGACTTCTCTTTTCTCTTCTTCAAGGGGTTAACACATTTCACTTGCACATGTCTGAAGTCTTGACATTCATGACATTGAATTCTCTTCACTTTTCTTTCACCCTTTTGAGTTTTAGCTTGTTGTTTAAAGTTATTGTTCGATGAACTGCCACCGTTCTGTCTAAACTTGGAATTATCCTTTTTCACTTTCTTTAACTACTTGCTAAAATTTCTTATCAATGACTTTATATCCTTATTCTCATCGGATTCATATTCTAAATCATTCACAACTTTATCAATTTCAACTTGTAATGCCAATCCTTTGTTCTTCTCTCATTTATCCCTTAACAAATTCATCTCAAAGTTGGTAAGAATCCTAATTACCTTATCTAAAGACAATTAATTGATTTCATGGGCTTTTTCGATTGCTATAATTTTTGGTATAAACCTCAGAGGTAATGATCTTAATGTCTTCCTAACCAGTTTTAGGTTAAAGTATTTCTTCCCTAGTTAATATGCTTGGTTTGCTATGTCACGCAATCTCTCATGGAAGTCTCCAATAGTTTCACTTTCTTCCATCATCAACTCTTCAAATCTCACAGCCAACATCTGAAATTTCAAAACTATCACAAATTTCGATCCCTCATGCATAGTTTGTAACGTGCTGCCCCTGCTCATAGCCCACCATAATGAAGGGCCCATCTTCAATCTATTTACATTTATTTATTCAAGAAGGGTAATCAATATCAGTTAGAGGAAAGTTAAAGTTGGAAGCTATTTAGCTTTCAAGAGGGCCCATCTTCAATCTATTTGCATTTATTCATTCTATAAGGAATAAATGTTAGTCAAAGGAAGGTTAACGTCGGAAGTGATTTAGCTTTCCTAAATTGTCTTGGAAGCTAAGGAAGCTATATTATCTCTATAATATAGCAGCTTCCAAGAGTAAGAGTTAACATTAATATGTTATATTTATAAATAGTTTTGAAGTATTTAAGTTTATTTTTTACGCTCTAATTTCTTTATTTTCATCAATATATGAATCTAAGATACTTCAAATAAAAACAGCAAAAAATTTTCACGATTATGAGTTTTGAGTAATAATTTAAAGATAAAGTTTCTATTTTTTAAAATGTTTTTTAGCTTATTAAATAATTGAATATGTTATTATTAATTTGTAATTTGTCATTAATGTGGACATTATATTAGCATTTTAAATCAGAACATTAATATTAAATCTTTTTTCATTTTTGGATTACTTATTATTATAAAATATAATTAGATGTTAATAAATAATTTAATTTTTGTAATTGTACTTTTCATTATATTTTGTGACAAATGTAATAATTGTTGGATTTGTGTTTTTGTAGAGGTTCACATAAGTTTGGAGATAATATGACTAAATCAAATAATTTAAGTTATTTAATTTAAAGACTACATAAATGGTTTTCTTTATTATAAAAATTAGTATGATTATATTAAACATGTCTTGATAATTAAATAATAAAAAATAATATTCAATCATTTCCATAACTTACAGAATATGACAATATTTGACTTGGCAAACATAGAATATTTAATAACTTAGAATATCATTTAATATACTTTCTCCTAAGTATGTTAATTTTTTGTACTTTTAGAAATTAGTATTTCTCTATCATTAAAATCTGCTCTTTTTTTTCATTTTTACTATTGGATATTAAATTTTGCTATTTATTTTTTCCTCTGTCACAGGTATAATACCATTGATATATCTTTGAGATATATTGTCAAGCTATTAGTGTTCTGTTGTGCCTGTATACTTCTTCTAATTCCATACAGGTGCTTTTGTTCTTTTTCTAGTTCAATTGTGCTATAATTGGTTTATATTATGTTGTCTAAAAAATATTTATTTAAAAGTGAAAAAAAAAGAAAACAAGTAGAACAGTTGATAGAATCCCAAAAAGGAGCAATTAATAAATTTATTAAAAGAGTAGGCTCCTCTAGTGAGAATCTCGAAGAATTAGGTGAAGGTAGTTTTCAACAACATAAAGAAAACTTAAGTGATGAGATTCATATTCATGAGGGTATTAAAAATTTGAGTGAGCGTTTGTAATGATATTTGTAAGATATTATTAGTTGATGTTATGATCATTTAATATTTGGTTGAGTATGTAGACTTATAAATTGAGTCATTTATGTTTCATACAAACATTTAAACTTAAGTATATTATTGATTTATTATGACTTTTTTTAATTTCGCCTAGAGCCTATAAAACGATAGGAATGGCCCTGCGTGTCCTACACTTCTTTCTCCGATTCATAGGCTGATATCATAGCAAAGTGACTTTCATCAACTGCACTGAAGAGGGGGTGCAAGACTTGAGAATTTCCAAGCGCTCTCTTTTCTTCAACCCTTGTCCACTTAACTTTAAGCACCGATTCTCCCTTTTCATCAGTCGTCACCGGATGTGTCTAGCCATTTAAAACTGAGTTCTACACTTTTGTTCCTTGTACTTAAATGAATACTCTCATTCGTGATTTTCACATAAGATAATTTGAACAATTTAACAACAGTGGTCTGATGACTGATGGCCCTTATCTTATAGTCATAATTGTGAAATACGGATCAACACCAATTTGATGTACTAAGTTCTGATTCGATGACCTTATTATGATACCAATTGAAAAAATCGTAGGTTGTAATAATTTCACAAAAGTCTCCGAATTGATTGCAGTTGCTTGTAACTGTATCCGTCGGTTACTTGATATAAAGCGATTGTATCAGTAATTGTTAATTTTTCAACACAAACGAAAATAGAAAAATGAATACGAAATTAAATAGATTACCACTAAAAAGGATAGCCACAAAATTACCCGAGACTACCCTCAATTGTTATTCAACAATAAGAAAGAATACAGTTGGTCATCAACAATTATTTAGCCCCCTTACGTCACACAATCAACAAAAAACGCAGCAACAAGATGAATTAATTATCAACGTAAAATCAGTTGCAAATTCACTAAAGATCACTTATCAAGAAACACACACGGCACCCACTAAAATTCAACTTCATCTGTTGTTCTCAATAACCATAGCCAACTTGAGACATTACCATCCATAACCAAATACTTAATTGGGTTGCATGAAAAACTCAATTAGAAGTGAACCGCTTCCTAACCTATACGACAATCATCTCTTTTTTTCAATAATTTGTTTTCGACAATAATTAAAAGAGAACCATACACAACTATAAACACATCCAAGAGCAAGTTTGTCTCAAAATACAATGAGTCTTCGTGCCTGTTTGGCTCGGCTTTTGGAAGGTCTAAAAGTACTTTTTTCACCACAAAAGTCATTTTAAGGAAAAAATGAGTGTTTGGCTGAAAACTTCAAAAGTACTTTTATAGTAGAAATAGCTTTTCCAAAAGCCAAAAATTAGCTTTTTCGGGTAGACGATTCCCGTCACTTCCGTAAATAACAATTTTACGTCTCTTTCGTTTCTCTCTTTTTCTTCGGTTCCTCACACCATACGAAACAATACACTCCTTTAATTCAACTGTCTTAAATCACCTTTTTCTTTGGGGCCATGGCAACGATCGTTATGGGTTGTTTTGGGACGATAACTCCGCAGGCTAAAGGGCTTCTCTATTGCAGCTGAAATGGGAAAGGGAACAGGGAGTTTTTGGAAGAGGAGGAACAAGACTCACACCCTCTGCGTAAGGCGTGGCCGTCGTAGCAAAGAGCCGCTGCGTCGCCTGTGCGTATCCCGTTGCTCGCAAGAGAAAGTATAACTGGAGTGTGAAGGCTATAACAAGAAAGACAACTGGAACTGGAAGGATGAGGCACCTTCGCAACTTCCCTCGCAGGTTCAAGAGTGGTTTTAGAGAAGGTACTAAAACAGCACCAAGGAAGAAGGGAGAATCTGTCAAAAAGATTACAAAGGCTTGTTTTTGACAGAAAGTTTGAAAATTTATAATATAAACAATAATAGTCGTGTCTCCAAAATTTATATAATTTATAATTTTACAACAGTCGTGTCCAGTGATATGAATACCGTTTCGTTTTGGTCGGTACCGACCGGAACGTACTATTCCGGTGAAAAATCAGAACGGAATGGCCACCACCGGCTAAAAATACCGGTCGGTATCGGCAATACCGGACCGTACCGGTCTGGTACCGTAAAATTGAAAAATCCTAGGGACCTAATAGCAATTTTAAAAAAATTTTAACCTAAAATTTTTCTTACCTCTCGTCCCCGCCAACTCTCCTCTTCGGTCTTCACTGTTCATCTTCTACTCTTCTCTCATCTAAAACTTTCCTCCTCTTTACTCATCTCTCCACTGCGCCTGGTCCTTGCCGCCGCCGCTGCTGCCTCTGGTCTTCTTCTCACCATCGCTGTCGCTCATCTCCTCATGGAGCTGTGGATTACCTTTCTGCACATGGCCCTGCGACTCATGAAATCTGCACACAACTCCTGCTCCAGTGCTTTCGAGACAACGATGTGGAGCAAGCCAAGAGATTGCAGTCTCACTCTCACTGTCTCACATGGACCTTCACTTGTATGTGTTTTGTCATATCAAAAGAGAAAAACAGCATCGTAATGTACACCCATTTGTCTTGTAATAAGACTCATATTCATATATGTTTTGTCCTATCAAAGCTTACAACATATATGAGTAAGCCACATTTAAGTCAAATCTTTGTTTATATGGAGAAAACATTTAACAAAATTAAATTTTCAAGTAATTAAGTATTTTTAATGGATGAAATCATAAATTTTGTTAAACTTAATTCTATTTAAATGTTAAAAT
>JANZLD010000006.1:74618082-74629027 GCA_026413575.1 Erythroxylum carthagenense
AAAATTTTAGGGACTATTTCATAAATTTAAAAAAATTTTCGAAACGGTATCCGGTACCAACCGGTACCGGTACAGTTCCGTTCCAGAGCTCAATCCGATACCGAACCCGGTACGGTATTCATAACATTGGTCGGGTCTCCAAAATTTATAACAAATTAAAATTTAAAATAATAATAATATATTTATTTTTATTAATATTATTTTTCACATATTTTACATATAAACAATAATAATAATTAATATACAAGTATTATTTATTATCATACAAATATATAGTTAAGAATAATACGAATAATCTAAAATGTTACATTTCATTGTATAATAAATGAAAATATATAACAACAAAAGCTTTTTATTTTGTTGGCAAAATAAAAATAAGTGCTTTTTATTTTTATATTGTCAAACAGTCTACTGTATGAAGCACTTTTTAAAAAACTATTTTTTAATTAACAACCAAACAGTCAACTGGCTTTTAAAAAAAGCTCTTATCAAAAAAGCTCTAATGACAAAAGCTCTCTACTGATAAAAGCTCAACCAAACGGGCCCTTCACCTAGTAGAATTCTTTATTTAGCACACCCTTTAGATACGTGATGTCCATTCACATCTTTTACAAGAGTTATTGTTTAATCACACCAATAATCCAACTGCAATTATCAAGACATATCTAAAAATATATGCTATCTTAGACAATCATTATCTCAAAAATAAGTTATTCATTAAATCTTATCTTTATTAGGATTTTAATTTCAATCTCCTTATCTTAAAAGAGTACCGTATAAATGCCGCTAAATTCAATTATTGAATAATATTAAAAATTAAATAATAAGAATCACCTCTATCTTATCATTATGTTTTCTCTAATAAACGTATCAAGCTTCCCATACTTCGACGTACATGCAAGCATACAATTACGTAACTTTTTTTTTTTGTTGTCCACGAGATGTCTTAGACAAGTCCCAACTATGGGAGACACCTTTAAGCTATTTATACTTAGACTAATTCCCGTTTGAGCTAGGTAGGTACCTTACGGGAGGCAAAACTCTGATCTCAAGTTTTAAACAGCTGCATACATAAGGGAGATTCAAACCCGCAACCTCACTTACGCCAGGAGAGCCCCTCACCAACTCACCTACACGCTGGAGTTACAACCCCGTAACTTTTCTCTGGGCACGTGAACTTAAAAGAAAAGAAACCCAAGAAAGTTCTTAACAGTTGTTCTCCTCTTTTATAATGTAAAACCATGTGCTTAAAGCACCCTTGAAAGCTTTCCTAGTTTTAAACTACTAGGTTCTGAATACCCAATGCCGTTCAAATTTATACCAAGTCTCTCCTTTTGGGTCATTGCCACTTAGTTACAACTGTGCAACAATGGTGCCTGGTTACCTCACAGAGAACAACTAGCGTGGCTACTTGAGCAGATGGACTCAGAACTATTCGGTAAAATAGTTTTCTTGTTAGGCTAAACAGATACAAAACAGAAGATATTAGAAGTTTTCAGACAATATTACAGACAGTTCGACAGTCAATTCCCATATCTCTAAATTATTGCTCCTAACCTCGACTAGTTGGCATCAAGCACAAGGAAACAAAAGTTTTAGGTTGAAGCAACTTGTCCATTCTCTAGGCTTAGATATCAGTGTAGAAGGATTATCTGCTGGTCCAAGGAAAAAATAAAAGGAAAAACCCTGAAAATTTTGATAAAATTTAAAACCTGTTGCTTTCTTAGTTGACAGAGATCTGAGCAGCTTTGCAGATAATGATATTGGAATTTAGCATACACAGAACTAAGATTTATGAGACTGCTAAGCAGTCAATTGCATCTTTCACATGAACCCTTTTAGTACAGGAAATTTTCTAGTGTGGAATACACAGAGATGCTGTATTATTATGCCAGACTCTTTAAAAATGGTCCACTTCCCATGTCTGTTGCTTGAATCCCACTCTTTTTTCTCCACCAAGTGCTAGTTCATTCTGACAGATAAAGTGAAGGCCACTCAGACGAAAAGAAATTTTTAATGCTTTCCAAAGTCTAAGAGTCCTTTCCTGTGCCAAGTATTAGCTTCAGAAAAAGAAAATGTCTGCTACAACCATATAGTACAGGAAATGAATAATAAAATGCAACACGAGAACCAGATTTAAGAAGCCAGCTTGAGGCCAAGGTCCAAGAAGCCAGCTTGAGGCCAGTGGAATCTGTCTTATCACCTTTTCTGGTACTTGTCCACATGAGTAATTGTCCTAAGCAAGTACTACTCTGCTTTTTGGTACATTGTAACAACTATTCTGCATCTAATTCATATTCTGTAGACCTTAATATCACTTGTGATTGCAACTGAAAAGCGAAAACTCTAAAGGAACAGTTTACTTCTGTTGTAATGACGGCAGAAGGAGAAAGGTTACAGTTTTAAACTTAAAAAGGCTTTGTTGGTTGTTAAGAGTTCAGCATGAACAATTTAGGTCAAGTCATTCCTCAAGAAACTGTGCCCTTTGTTCAGAAAAGAGAAAAAAATATATATAAAGCTTGGATTTTCATGAAAGAAAACTTAACCAATTAACTCCAATCAATCTCCTAGAGCTTTTCATAAAGTCATCTAAAGAAATCAAGATGGCAAGTGAAGAATTTCACCAAACTATCCTCCTGTTATCTCCTATATAAAACAGTTCTCTTTATTTCTCTTCGTGCTATTTGTCTCCGAACCATTCCCTGAAATTTGCCTTCAAGCTCTTCTTTGTACAGAATAGAGGAAACTTCCCATTTCCAGTTCCAAGCTCCTGTCAACACAGCCTGTAACCATACGTTACAATGAATCTTAACATGTTTCAAAGGATTCATGCAACTAGAAGATCCAACAAGCATCAAGTTCTTGGAAATTTTCTCCTGTACTCTATGACACTACTAACTTGCAGTCTTTTCTGTTCTAGCCCTATCTGGTTTCCTTCCCTACTATCATATCTGAAGATATTCGTCTTCAGTTTCCTTCCAAGAATCACATCTCTTCTTATTAGCCCAAGGTCTCTTTTCATAGTTGGCAACCTTATAATCATTGCCCTGATAGGAGAATCCAGGTTCCTGGCTTCAAACCCTTCTCCAGCTACCAATGCTTACTATGATGAGTACATAAACCAGAAAAGAAGCTTTCAGCCTTCAGCTATTTCGGAAGAGAAAAAAGGTATGAAATTGGAGAACAAGAGCTCTGAAGATGGAACAAAAGTGGAAGGGAAAGGAAGGGAAGAGGTAACTGAGAACCTCAAAGTAAATGAGAAGGAAGACGGTGATGGAGAAGATGGGGTTGGTTTGCCTACAGAGGAATTGAAGAAAAGAGCTGACGATTTCATTGCCAGGGTCAATAGACAAAGAATGCTTGAAGCTAGACTACCAGTTTGCCACAGTACATAAATCTGTTTGCATGACTTAGTTGTAAAAATAAAAGAGCACTGATGGGGCTTCTGTTTCGTAATCATATAAGATTCTTCCAACCCCGAAAAGATTCGCTATAATATAACTTGTCGCTACATTTGAAACCAGTAACAGGTTCTTTCAGTGTTAGACTATCTGTTATCTAAAATCTCCAGAAATACTCAGTTATGAGTTGTGCTATTTGGATTAAGAACTAGCAATCCATCTGTTGAACCTCATTAAACTGGGGTTTTCATCAAAGGATTGGACCAGACTAGTAAGTTAGATCAGGTTAAGAATACTGGTAATACTATTTCAACGCAAACCTTACAAATTTTGCTGAACACGCCATGTTCTTCTAAAGAAAGATCTTTTCTTATTTCAACTGTAGTAAAGCCTTCGTGAGGTCTTTAAGAGTCCTCTCACAGACTCAGATACCTGTGGGATCGAGATAATTTTTCTTACTGCAAATTGTGACTCTGTTCAAACCTGACAGCCAAGTTTCTCGGATTCTACTACGAAGTTGGCTAAAATTAACAAAAGAATTGTTCTATTCTCCCGCCTCGATGAACTTTATTTATATGTCATTTGAGTACTAATAGTAAATCACAAAGTGACATAACCTGCAGATTCAAACTTTAAAGATCAAGTCTTTGTAGAAACCCTGAATAAAAAACAAGTCCTGATTAAGAAATCCCTTCGATGCCAGAAACCTTTAGTATAGAAAGTGGAAGAAAAATGTTTGTGTGTAAGTAAAGAAACAGAGGAACTGTAGATTAAGTGGTAGCTTGTTGGCAATGGTCAGTTGACTTGGATTAAACAACAGACAAGGTAAAGACTTTCTGAAACTACAAACTTTATAATCCTTATCTCTACATTAAGAATAACCATCTTTAAGAAATTATCCATCAACTGAAGGGAAGCGGCAAGAGCCAGGACAAAAACAGAGAGCATCATCAAGGTTTGTCTGACACACATGTCAAGTTGAAGCCATGCAATGGTGCCACGACGAGAACACTCTTTTTAGTTTTTACTATATCTTAAAGGTCACAATTCCATGCAACCAGTTGATCAAAATTTGATCTTGGCACTCAATTTCTTAGAAAGATTGTTGCTTTGGTGATTATGTTCTAACTTGAAAAGCTATGGATCTCATTCACACTTTTCTGAATTTAGTAGCTCCTCCTTTTGCGTTCTTCTCTCTTTGCTTCCTCATGCCACCTTATCTTTTCTATAAGGCTTTCACAACTATTTTCTACACCATTTTCAAAGAAAATGTTGCCGGGAAGGTTATTCTTATAACCGGTGCAGGTATAGGCGAGGTAAGTAGACAAAATTCATGGTTTAACATCTCTTCCATTACGTATAAATTTGAAGATTAAAGCAAGTGCTTAGCTAATAACACTAACAATATGCTAAAGAGGTGTGAGGCTTGAAGCCCTTGGGTGCTTGAACTAGCTTTTGGACTTCCGATTCTTTTTCTGGCTAGTAATGTTCAATGGAATTAGAGAACAATTAGCTACCACTTGGAAATTGCAGGTTAAGAGACAAAGAGGAGTTTAGGAGAACCATCTGATCCTTGCAATTTTTTGCAGCATTTGGCGTACGAGTATGCTAAGCAGGGAGCCTGCATAGCCCTTGTTGCCCGGAGAGAGGGAAGACTGAGAGAAGTTGCTTATATAGCCGGTGAGCTTGGTTCCCCTGATGTTATGACGATTCCTGCAGACGTTCAGGAGGCGGCGGGCTGCAGAAGAATTGTCGAGGAAACTATGAATTATTTTGGTAGATGTAAGCGCTTGCGTTGAGGATTTTTATCATCTCTGTTCTGTTTTCCTACCAAGTACGACAAATTGTAACCGACCATTGTGTGAACTTGCAGTGGATCATCTAGTTAATAATGCTGGAATCAGCTCTGCCTGCATGCTCGAAGAAGCTACTGATATCAACACTTTCAGGCCTGTGATGGTAGATCATTTCAAACTTCGACTTTGTTGATCAGTTGGCTAATTTATTATCAGAAACTATAAATGTTGGTTTATGGGATGAAAAAGCAGTTTAGTACTAAATTGAACTTGCAAGAAGTAGAAATCTGCTGCTATTGGCTGAAGATTTGTGCATGTCTTGGGTTTATTTTCTCCCTAAGACCTATATTTTCTTGTTTTGTTTACTTTCTGTGCAACCAGGATACCAACTTCTGGGGTTCAGCTTATACCACCAGGTACGCAGTTCCTTACCTCCGAGAGACCAGAGGCAAGATCATTGTAATGTCCTCTTCTGCTTCATGGTTGCCAACACCAAGAATGAGTATCTACAACGTAATATTGCTTCTCAGACTAACATCCCTTTAATCTACTTCCATCATTGAGCTTTTTCATGCTAACAGTAACCTTTGAATGTTTTCCAGGCAAGCAAAGCGGCACTCGTGTCCTTCTTTGAGACACTAACAATTGAACTATCTCCTGATATTCATGTACTAATTGTGACACCTAGCTTTATTGAGTCTGAATTGACTCAAGGCAAGCTTTTGACGAAGGAAGGCATGATGGACATTGATCAAGACACGAGGGATGTATGTTCTATATTCTTTTCAACGTTTTTCCTTGCTAAGATCAAGTTCAGCGTTTTCGGTTAAAAATCGGGTTTAGAACCATATTTGGGCCCTGGAACTCAGAAGCTGATATCTTTTCTGCACAGAAACCCAATTGACTTTTGTTTTTTCGCTTTTGTTTTGGTAGGTTCAAGTAAGCATTATTTCTGTTGAAACAGCAAGGAGCTGTGCCAAAGCTATAGTAAACAGTGCCTGCAGGGGTGATAAGTACCTGACGGAACCATCCTGGTTCAGGATAACGTGGCTCTGGAAGGTGTTAGCTCCTGATGTCATTGAATGGATGTACAGAGTATTCTACCTTCCCGGAGCAGAAGCTCCGGCAGCAGAAGCAGCCAGCAAGAAAATCCTTGATCGTACAGGTGCTCACAGATATCTCTATCCTGAGTCTATCCAAATGCCTGAATTGAAGAAGGAATGAAACCAATGTCGAATTGAAGTGCTTTAATGTTTCAGAAAGTGTGTAACTTTTAGTTTCGAGTCTTTCTTTAAGTGTGACGAAATAAAATAGGATAAGAGTAGAAAATTGAGAATACACTTCTGTCTCAATACGAACGCTCTCAACTCAACCGGTTCTGATGGACATGCTGCGAAGAAAGTATGTATATGTGAAAGGGACGAAGACCTCCCACCTCTTGCACCTTTTGCCCAAAACAATCAACTTAGCTACAGTGCGGTGATCTTACGCCACTCCAATCCTGGCTTAGGAGCGAGGGATATGGAATGGCCTGAGGAGGAATTAATTGAAATAGCCGAAGGAGACATTTCCATCATCCAAGGCAAAAACGGACTAGGACTAGAACTATCTAACACGTTCAAAGGGAAATTAGACCAAGCCTGACCAAACACAGTGGTGATCAAATTATTCTGTCGAAAATTAGGTGTCAACATGTTCAAATTCAAACTAATTACATTGTGGAAACCTAAAGGCCCATAAAATTGGTCGATTTAGACAATAAATTTTACCTCATAAATTTCATGGAGAAGGTGTCAACATGTTCAAATTCAAACTAATTACATTGTGGAAACCTAAAGGCCATAAAATTGGTCGATTTAGACAAAAAATTTTACCTCATAAATTTCATGGAAAAGGAAGACTACATTCAAACTCTCACATATGACCCGTGGGTCATCGCCAGTCATGCCCTCTCAGTCCAACCTTGGTACTTGGAATTTCGTCCATCTACTGGGATAATCACAAATGTAGTGGCTTGGGTACGTTTTCCCAAACTCTCTGTCTCAAGGTACCACCCGTCAATTCTCACCGCCCTTGGTAATTTGGTGGGAAAAATAGTCAAATTTGATAGCAACACTTAACATACTCACTGAGGCAAATTTGCACGAGTAGCTGTCGACCTCGACCTCAGCTCACCGCTCAGATCCATTGTTGAGCTGGACAGGGAACCCATTAAGGTGGCATATGAGGGTCTGCCCCAAATATGCTTCTCCTGTGACCTAGTCGAACATGGAGTCTCGACTTGTCCGTCACGCCTAATCTAACAAACTGACACCGCGTCCCCCATCGATGGTCAGAAAGTGACAACCCACCCAAAAAGATGTGACATGGCTCCTTCTAGAGACTCCAAACAACTGGATTTCGGGTCTTGGATACAGGCCCAGAGATGCCCGCGTCGACCACCTTCCATCCCAACGATGCACTGACAAGACAGGAACACTACCTCCTCCCACGTGGGGCTACAAGGTTCCCGCTACACAACTTTGATAGGAATATAGTCATTAGACTCTGCAACGGACACTACACAATCAACTGAGGACACTATCCACCTCACAAACTACAATATGATGATGAAGAACAAAGGTAAGGCAAAATTCCTAAACCAGACGTTGCCTAAAGATCCCCGACTGAAACATGCGTCGTTCAATCCAAGTTAGGGATCTTTTAACCCAAGCCATCAAACGACGTCGCACGGTGCACCTTAGCCTTTGTGTATGGGCCAGCACACCACCCGCCCCCTCCAGACCGAGGCCTATATTGGGCAAACCTCTCCCTCACTGCTTGCCCAGCTCACCTCACCAGCGACTCAAAGCCCACTTTAGAACCATGTGGCCCTATCGATCCCCTCTCATGCCGACGTATTAATACAAGACCAGTCAATCACGCTGCCCATACAAGCGGACTTGGGTTGCTGGGACATGGAAGCCGAGCCCAATGAAGACTGTTGTCATGAAGCCTCATCCTCGACCAATCAAAACCATATGTTACCCCCTTCGCGACCACCTGACCCGGGTAAAGACATTACTCCGGTCAATGAAACAAATATCGAATATGACACTCAAATGGAGAAGACTACACAGGATCATTTGACAATCTAGTGTCGGGAGCTGATTGATAATGAAGTCAACTCTATTGCCGAATAGTTGCTCCTCCCTAACCCATTATTATGTCGATATTAATTTGGAACTGCCAAGGGGCTGGAGGTAGGACCTTTAAGCCTATTATCAAAAACTATATTCGCATTCACAAACCGATTCTTGTCGTTTTGGTGGAGCCTCGTATAAGTGGGGTCCTAGCGCTAAAGGTTATTAGGAGTTTGGGTTTTAGCCACTCATTCAGGGTGGAAGCTGAAGGCTATTTCGGGGGTATCTGGCTTCTTTGGAAAGCTGATATTGTGGCCCGAATATTGCTAGCTCATCACCAATTTGCGTACGTCAATATTGAGTAGGACCAATTGTCTTTTGACTTCACTACCATCTATACTAGCCCGACGTACTCGATACAAAAATTTTTATGGCAATATCTAAGGAAAATTGCCAGGATCACCTATAACCCTTGGCTACTGGGGGAGGATTTCAATGCTAAACTGGAGATCATTGATAAACGTGGAGGTTCTCGTCTCCATCCTATCGTCAACTCACAATTCAGAGACTATGTGCATAGTTGTAATCTTCAGGAATTAGGATTTTCGGGGCCTAGATTCACTTAGCAGAGAGGCCAAATTCTTGCCAAATTAGACCGTGCCTTCTGTTCAAACACTTGGCATTCTTCATTCCCCCACACTATTGTCACCCACCTACCCTTCCTGAATTCTGATCATCGGCTTATCCTCATTACTCTTAATAATAGCATGAAACGTCCTCCATCAATTAGGCCCTTTAGATTTCTGCCAGCGTGGCTCACCTATAATTGCTTTGGCCAATTTGTAGCTAAAAATTGGACCCCAACAAGTCATGATCTAAGTGGCGCAATCAGACGTTTCTTGGAAAGATTATAGGTTTGGAACACTACCACATTTGGCAATATTTTCTATCGAAAGAAGCGACTCATGCCAAAACCTGAAGGCATCCAAAAACGACTAGATGATTCAGACTCGACCTCTCTCCGAGAGCTTGAGGAATACCTTCGGTTAGAATTGGAGCAGGCCCTGTTTTAAGAAGAACTCTACTGGCATCAGCGATCTAGAAGCCAATGGTTAATGCAGGGAGACATGAACACCAAATACTATCATGCCATCACAATGACCAGAAAACGACAAGCGAGAATTACTTTTTTGAAGGATGATAATGGCAATGTAATTTCAGATTCAACAAGCATCAGACGTGTAGTGCAGCGTTACCTCGAGAATTTATACAGGGTCGAACACCAACAACCCACAAACTGGCAACTCCATAGTCACTTCCCTCCCCTTGGTCAGCAAGCTCATGAGGATCTAGGCAGTCCTCTCAGTCCCGACGAAATCAAGAGAGCTTTCTTCAGTATGACCCCCAACAGGGCACCCGGGTTCGATGGTTTCACAGCTCTTTTCTACCAATCCCAATGGGATATTGTCGGCCCTTCTCTGTCTTTATTCATTCAATGAATTTTTTGTTATGAAATTTGAGAATTGGAACTCAATCGCACAATAATGGTACTTGTACCTAAGATTCCGTCCTCCATATCGATTACGCAATTTAGGCCAATTGCCTTTATGTTCGGTGCTATACAAAGCCATTACCAAGATCATTGTAAATAGACTTAAACCTTACCTAAATGATCTGGTAGCTCCGACCTAATGCAGTTTTGTCCCAGGGCCCCTGATTACGGATAATATCATTATCACCCAAGAAGTTATCTATACAATGAAAAGGAAAACAGGTTAGAAAGGGATTATGGCTTTAAAGGTGGATCTGGAAAAAGCATATGATAGGTTGTCATGGGATTTCATCCAAGATACACTAGTCGACGTCTAGATTCCTGAACCGTTGATTAATCTCATAATAAAATGCGTTTCTAATGTCTCCTTGCAAGTAAATTGGAACGGGGAACTTAGTGACACCTTTAGCACCTCCTAAGGTATTCGACAGGGTGACCCCATATCACCTTACCTCTTTGTTCTGTGTATGTAAAGACTAGGTCACTCAATTACTCAAACAGTGACCCACGGCCGCTGGCAGCCTATTAAACTAAGCAGAAATGGACCACCTCTTTCTCACCTGTTCTTTGCAAAAGACCTCGTCCTATTCTCCGAAGCCTCAATTGAATAAGTGATCGTCATTAGGGTTGTCTTAAATGCTTTCTGTGATGCTTCAAGATAACGCATCAGCCAAGACAAATCTAGATGCTTTTACTCCAAAAATGTTCCTCCTTTGATGACACACTGCTTAAGCAGAGCTCCAGGTTTTAAACAGACGAATGATCTCGGTCGATACCTTAAAGTCCCTCTTCTGCATGAAAGAGTCAGCAGAAGAACCTATCAATACATTCTTGACAAAGTTCAACAACATTTATCAGGCTGGATGGCCAACCTTTTGTCTTTGGCAGGACGCATCGCATTAGCTCAATCAGTCATAGCGGCTCTTCCTAGTTATACAATGCAGACAGTTTGGTTGCCTCGTAGACTCTATGATGAGCTGGAGAAATTAATGCGACAATTTTTATGGGGGAATAGAGGATCCACCTAGTCAATTGGGAGGAAGTCTGTAAACCTAAACAGATGGGGGAGGGGGG
>JANZLD010000006.1:74633626-74680690 GCA_026413575.1 Erythroxylum carthagenense
ACATTTTCGATTATTTGTTTCAATTTGTTTTTGATAGTTTAATTTTTCTTTAATTTTCTAAAGTGTTCGAAAACCAATATCCTCCCATATACTTTTCTTGCATCAATTATTTTCAGTACGAAAATTAACCGAACATTTTCTATGGATTCGATCCCGACTTACCACAACTACAAATTTTAGTGTGCAGAGTCGGGTAAATTTTGCAGTGCACTCGACACGCGCTGTCATATATTAGAATCTTCATTTAGGATATAGCAGGGATTTCTTTCCATCGCTTAATTAAGTGGTTTTGTTGGTTGTTAATTCCTTTTGATTTAAAAAAATTAAAAATCAAATTATAGTTAAAAATTTTGAGTTGATTAATTTTTTAATTTAGTTTATTTTTATAATCTTTTTAATTAAAAGTATGTCATTTATTAATTAATTTAAAACTAAATAATTTTTATATTCAGTTAGTTTTTATTTAATAATCTAGAATAGTCTACTTCTTATATTCTATTTAAAATATTTTTTATTTAATATTATTAGATTGTACTTAAAAAATTTTATTTTCGCCCAATTTTTAAAATATTTATGGCTAGATTCATTGCTAAGATTTTAATATATTAAATCATTTAAAATACAAAAAAATATTCTTAATATGAATATACTATTTAAATTATGCTGCAAAGTTATTTATTGGAAAATAATAAATTATTTCTTTTAACGAATTAGATTATCATATACATTACTTTGGGTACAATAACAAAATGATCAAATTTCAAAAAGTGGAAAACGAATTTCAGAAATACAAAAATTTAGACAACCTAAACCCTAAACTTAGAACTCTAAATCCTAACCTCAAACTCTAAAAAAATTATAAAATTTGACCTTTAAAATTTAGAAATAATAATTTATGGATATCAACCAATTAGGATTAATAAAAATGATGCAATCTAATCCCATTTAAAATTAACAGATTAAGCTCAAATTAATTAGAATTGACACAAAAGGCTTGATAATACAAACTTTTATTATTAAAATAACATCATTTTAATTTATTTATGCAGGAAATTTAATATTAAAATTAAAAAATTAAATTAATATCTTTTTAAAAGGATTAAAACTAATTTAACCAAATCAAAGAATTGATTGAGATGGAGATAATACTTTGGTTATTTTTATTTTGGTAATTTTAAAGTCACAAAAATGCTTTAAATGTCTTTCTACTTACGGATAAAATCACAACATCACTAACTTGACCTTAATTTTCAGAAATAATAATTTATGCATATCAACTCATATGAAGAAAATTAGGGTTGATAAAAATTTAAAGTTAACAATTAGACTCAACTTAAAAGATTAGATATGAAACGAAAGACTTGATAATACAAAATTTTTTTATTATAATAACGTCATTTTAATTTATATATTAGGAAATTTAAAATTAAAATAATAATATTTTAATTAATTATGTCAAGATCATCCGTAAGTGGAAAGACATTTAATGGGGTTTGAATGGTAGAAGAAGGGTACATGAAATCCTTTATTTTAACCTTAAGTGTTTCAATGTTCTATTAAACATTATCTATTTATTTACGTAAATTTCGTATATATATATATATATATATAATTTCATAAAATATGACAAAAATTTCATAAAATATCTGATCCCGAAGAAAGTACACATCTGTTATCATGACTGATCACCGAACTTTTTAAATGGCTGACAAGATTGATTGTTATAAATGTCTTTCCACTTGCGCATGAGCTTGACTTCAGAAGCTAACCCATAAATTTATAGCGGTCAATCTACTCAGCCAATAGTTCTGTGGTCAGTGTTGAAAATGGCTACTGCGCATGTCAGATGTGTCCCTTCTTCTGCCATTCAAACACTGGTACTAGAAATTTGACTGTCCAGCTGCTGTTAACCTTCTTCAACTGTCTATTATTCACATTTATCTTATAATACAAGAAGACTGTTGGGAGCTAATACAGTAACTTTTCCCTACCTGACCTGAGAGTGCTATGGCTGTAAGACTTCCATAAAGAACTCCTCACCATCAATCCTTTTCTTTGTAGAAGTTGTACAGACTCACCATCTGACAGTACCCGAAGCAAAACTAAAGGCTATGGATTTGGTTCATAACTTGTTCAGTCTTTTGCTTCCTCCTTTAAACACCATCCTTCTCCTTTGTGTCTTACCTCTATATCTTATAATCAAGCTTATTGACTCTCTAAGAAGGCATTTTCACAGCGAGAACGTGGCAGGCAAAGTTGTGATCGTTACTGGGGCAGCTTCAGGAATTGGTGAGGTAAGGCCTTAAGTAGTCGACAAAGTCAATTCGTTTCTTTTATCATTCTTAAATTTAATATACTAATCAGGATTTGAACACTGATAAGCTATCTATTTCTTTCTAAACATGGAGATAATTGCTTACGAGTATGCCAAGAGAAGAGCTTGTTTAGTTCTGGTTGACATTAAAGAGGACTGTCTTAAACCTGTGGTCGACAAGGCCAGGGCTCTAGGCTCACCGGATGTTATAGCCATTGTTGCTGATGTTTCCAAGTCGGAAGACTGTGAGAGATTTGTTAATGAAGCTGTGCAGCATTTTGGTAAATGTAAGTTTAACTGCTTTTGGGGTTCGGTTCTTTAAACCCTATTATTAACCTGCTTCTCTGAATTGGCTTGATAAGTGGATCATCTGGTGAACAATGCCGGGATGGGCTTAGAAGAGGACTTCGGATATGTGAATAAGATCTCTGCACTTCGACGATTGATGGTATCCAATTGCGTTTGCTAAAGAAGAGATTACTGTGTATATATATTTTCTAGTAAGCTATTCTCCAATACAGTACTTGATATGCAGGATGTAAACTTCTGGGGTGCAGTTTATGGCACACAGTTTGCACTTCCACATCTACGAAAGAGCAAAGGGAGGATAATCGTGGTGGCTTCATGCCTTGGGCGGTACCCTATTCCAAAATCGAGTTTTTACAGTGTAAGAACTCAGAATTTAATCCTTTATGTACATTATGTTGGTATCCAATCACAAAGTGGTGGCCTAAACCAAGCTTGTTCTTGTTATCAGGCAAGCAAGGCAGCTCTAATAAGCTTCTGTGAGTCATTGAGAAGTGAATTTGGTGGGGAGATTGGGGTGACAATTGTGACTCCTGGACATATAAGAACAGATATGACTCAAAAGGTAACAATTCATCTCATCATACTAGAAAAAGTCTATAAACGAGAACGTTTTGGACTTGATGAATTCCTGTATTAACTGATTTTGAAGAGCATCTTTATTATTCTAAATTACTTAAAAAAACACTTTGTAATCTGTTAAGCTTTTTTTTAATCAAATTATTGTTAAAAATAACTTAAATAATAAGAGTGTATTTTAGAACGAGTGAAACCAAGAAATCATACTAATAAAGGTTTGTTAGTAGTTGCTTACGTCCAATTTGCCGATGTTCTGATAATGCAGAGTAATAAGAATTTCATAATCCCATCAGTATCGAGAGAAGCTTGTGGGAAGGCAATAGTGAGAAGTGGTTGCCGTGGAGACAATTACTTGGTGGTGCCATCGTGGGTTTCTTTCCTTTTCCCCTGGAGATTTTGGTATCCTGAGATAGCTGACTTAGGCAACCGCTGGGCCTTTGTTCTAAGGTACAACTACAACAACAAATCAAAGCTGAATCCAAGTTCTGTCAACCAAATTGATGACCTCAAGTCAAACTAATCAACCCACAACTCAAATTGGCATGTACACATAGGCAACTCTTGCGTTCGTAATAAAATCAGTATGCTAGTAAGAGGAGCTCTGAATTGTTATTGTACCTTATTATGTATCTCTACTTCACTACCTTTAATCAGCCCCTCCATGTGATTGATGTAAAGGCTTGTGATCTCCATATGTCCAATGGAATTTATAAGTAACGTCCAATCACAAGAGTATAGGATCGATATAATTGCTAAATTGATTTCATTCAAGTAAACGAAACCGATAACAGACAATTGGTTATATAATAAACAAGCTACCAGATGAATAATCTACCTTGTTGATTGTTTTCCGCGTGTCATAACGATTTTCGAGGCTCATAAATCTCAGATATCGCCTGCTGATACAGTTCAACACAACATACAACAGCAACTAAGGACACTCAATTTTCAGATTACACATGCAGAGGAAATTAACTTTGGGATTCAGTATATAGCTCCTACTTCAAAATTCCGCACCTCAAAAGATGCCGCAGGAAAATAGTAAATGCTTCATGTCTTGCATGGTTGTCTGCAAGAAGGATGGCCTTCCATAACGCAAGCACTCAACTCCGTAGATAAACTGCATCCCATACAACATTGTCCTTCGACTGTATCCCTCTATTTGTTTTAAACAAGAAAAGCAGCTCTTCTTGCTATATAGGAAACTCGAGAGGATGAAATTGGGGTCAGAAGTTGGAATAACAATTGTTACCTAGGACCGATCGAGTTAGAAATGACTGGAGGCAAATTTATCAGAAGTTGATAGAGAATGAGAGATGTACATTTCCACTTCAAAGCAACTAAAAAAAGAGTAGATATCACTGAATTATGTCAGCATACAACTCTCACTGAACTGCTAGGTTCAAGTAAATGGGATGCCACTGGAGTCCACTGAGAAGTATCCCAAACGAATTGTAAATGGTCCATCTGGACAGAGCAATTGCATGGCAGAACCAGCTTGTAATGCAACATTTTCTGGAAGGTGCTTATCCTTGAGACAATAGAGTGGAGTAACATGTTTCCACTCCCTGGAAGAGGTAGTTCTTAAAGAGATACAGGATTGTCCACTTAGTAAATAAAAATTCTCTGACACCTAGTAGCTCCAATTTCATGGGATGATGGTCTTTCCATATCTTTATCTGCATCATGCATATCAGCCATTCTAAATTGCAATTGTCCTTAGGCAATGTCCAAACATGAATCAGAAGGAATAGCTACTCTGTGTGTTGTGCATAAAGTAACAACACATAAGAAATGGCAGGTTTTCAGATGATCTTCATATCCTAAGAAATAAACCATTGTAATTTCACCTTAGTACTAATCATCTTGGTCATCGCTATAATGCAAACAAAGACAGTGGATGATTAAGTTGTTGAGACCAAAAAGTCGAAAGAAACGCAGTAAAGGCATAACAGACTGCTGCCACTCTTGATCTTACAGCTTTTCTTCCTAATCTCTGATGGGTTTCGTGTTTTCAGCTAGAATCATTTGCTTCCTTTCCGTTAACAAAAACAAAGCTATCCACCTCACTCCATTGATGATTTGATTAGTTGATATCATCGTGTACCCTCTGATTCGTCATATTTCCAGCGTCAAACCAAGGAACACATTTCCTATTAAATGACCAGACGTTGCCATATCAGGGCCATCATTCCATTAACAACTGCTTCGACCAACATAACTTTAATTCACCTCAGGTACCACTGTGTTGCTCATCATCAATATCCATTAACTCCCTCTTAATTATACCAACTGTCTCTTTAGCCAGAACAGGTTTCATTACGAGCCATGAATCTTCCAGTGCATTCTAAATCTTTCCTTTAGCCGAGAGTTGCTAAGAAGTCCCGTCATTCTCAACTTCATAAAGCTTCTAAGTTTCTCCTGAAACAGAGCTCTATATGTGTGGAGACGATCAAGGTGAGATATCAACCCTGTTGACGGTTGGATTCTGTGGTGTCTGTTTCAGGAGACGATCAAGGTGAGATATCAACCCTGTTGACGGTTGGATTCTGTGGTGTTTGTACTGGAGCCAAGGACTTTAGTCTCCTGATTAGCAACCATGCATCAGAAGCAGTGCAGCCTTGGTTCATCTCAAGAGCGATTGGAACTGAAGAGGTTTCATTCATCTCTATAAGCATTACCCCCTGGACCATAACATTTCCAAACAATGAAGAATCAAAATACAAAGAGTCATAAAGATCCCAAGTCAGTAGATGAAAACAGCCTTTTAATACTTTGCAGTGTCACAAAGATAAATTCATAACAGAGCACAGGCCGAACAATGTTTTATTACCTCAAAATTCACCAAGAACATTTGGAAATTTTTCAGAGTTTCCTTCATATCTCTAGCGTTCTCTTTGTTTGAAGAAGAAAGAGCAGCAGTGACCTCCTCGGGGGAATGGCCTATTCCTTTCTGTACCAACTGCAGAGAAGAAATATTTTATTTACATTTTATTATTGATAACTTCAGTTAATTGCATGAAAGACTAACTTCAAAACTTACATTATGATCGATAAGAATATCTGAGATGAGGCTACCATCATCAACGTAAACCTGGAGCTCATATCTTGTCCTTTGCTTATATTGAAATGCCTTTACACCAGTTAGGAAACACTACAAATTTTCACAAGTATTAGCAAACAATCATCAAACCATGAGAAACCTTTACAAGAATTCACGCACACAGATATGTGCACCCAGTTACAGAGAACATTATATTATGCATACCTTAACTTTTCCCTGAACTGAAGATGTATTCTCCCTCACTGCAGCCCATTGAGCTGACAAACTAGCCAAGTATGTGAATGGGATTGCTTTCTCTCCAGATAGTATGAGTGGTTGCCCATGTTCCTCAACCATACCAATGTCTCCATGAGCTGGTAGGCCATTGGAGAGGTCATTAGGTCCCGAGTTCTCCCCACTAACAGGAGTATCAATACGCATCTCCTCAACCTCAAAAGCAACACTAGATAATCGATTAGCTGCAGATTTTTCTGCACTCATTGAAATAGTTGGTTCTTCTCTAGTCCATTGATTGGTAACAGTGTGAAGTGCAACATCGCAGCTGCCTAGAAGATGTACATGCAAACAAAAAGAGGAAAAAAGAACGAAATTTTTTTGAGAGGTTATAAAGGCATTTCATATGAGAATAAGCTAGAGTAGTGTAGTTTTGTTGTATACAAGCATATAAATATGACCAGACATGTATTTTATTATACAGGTGCTCCATTTTTAAGAACATGAAGTTTTTTGTAGAAGCTAGTCAAAGATTACGAAATGTATACTGCTAACAATATTCGATTGTGTTAACTGCTGTGATCTGGTAAGGATATTGTGCTGGTATCTCGTGCTAATCCTTATCATATAACAAAGCTTATGGTAATCAATAGGTATGTAATGTGTCAAAATGTTTGATTACTATGTAATTTATCATGGAACTGCAGTCCAAGCAAGAATTTATCATTAAACAAGTATGTATTAATATCAACGTCTAACAACTTGTTCTATCTAAAAAATCAGTTTATATGTTCAACTATCAATGTTTTGGCAAAGAAGATGGCCAACATACATCCAGAAAAATTCCACAATTTTTCTCACATAAGGTTTCAGATAATGCAAGTGGTTATCTAAAGAGAGCTTGTAGATATTTGGGGTTGAATGGTAAATTTAAATAATTAACTTCCTATTCACTGGAATTATTACAATGTCAAACTCAAAGGAGAATAAAATGAAACCAACCCAACCTTGATTATCAGTCTGCTGGAGATCTGCAGGTTGTACTGCAGAACTACTTATGTTCCCAGCAACATTGACAGCAAAATCAGTATGCCCAGGGCCATCAATAGTATTGTTACTCTGTCCTGGAATATTAACAAAGCCATTCCCATGCCTAGAAGCAGAAACAGAGCTACCCATATGCCCCTGATTATTAACAGAACTATCAGTGCTCTGAGAAACCTGTGGCCAGGCAGCCAGAGATGCTCTGGTTGCCAAAGTAGGGACTACTCCTGTCCTTGATCTGTAAGGCAATAGGCCAATAGTAAGTACATTAAAGCAGTACCAACGACTTGAGTACGACAAAAAATTTTCTAAATCAAGACAAGAATGTTTGGTAGTAAGAAATTAATAATTGAATATTTCACCACCAAAAAGAATTACAGCAAATTAAAGACTCTTCATACAACAATATTAAATGAGCATGCTACTACTTACTACAAAATAAAGCATCTATATTTTGAGACTCATGAAGAATGAATGATAGGAATATCAACAGTCTGTTTTAAAATTCAAAAAAACAACCAATAAAGGTCAAGAGTAGTGCTTCAAAACAATCAATAACATATGAACCCTGCATAGGGATAAAAGAGTCTCATAGCTTAGCAATGGCCATTTTCTGGGACTGTTTTAAATCAATATTTTTTCTCCTACAAGGGATATCATAGAATCGAGATACCCTTAATTTAAACATCATGTGCAAGATCATTCTGCATTCTGCATTTACTTAAAGAAGGAAAAAGCAGAAGGACAAACAGCTGAATCATGCCCTTAGCCCTTTCTTATTTTCTTTCTAGGTGACAATGGCAGAATATGCAGCAGGAATTGCCAATCTAAATGCTTAACAACTCAAGACATCCTAGATACGTATAAAATTTACCTTTTCCCCCTTGGTGGTTTATTTACTTCATTAACAAGGCGTTGGCGAGCTGCATCCAACTCTTGAACGGTTCCTCCAAGAACTTCTATAGCTTCAGGGACCAGCAATAGAAGCCCACGTCGAACATGAACATTGCAGATCACAATCTACAAAAAAATTAAGCTTACAGTTAACTATGACAGGCATTTTTTGAGAAGAATATTCAGCATCAGTTTCCTTTCTCCACCTAGACCTTCTTTTACTGTTTATCCAGGACATCAACTTTATGAACTAGATTTGTGATAAAGTTTAAAACACCACGATCTCTCTATTAACTTAAAATCATCATGATGATATTTTTTCATACTGTTAAAGAGGCAATTGCTAGCAGCCTGGCTTGTGTAGTCATGCAGTCAGGTGCCAGACGATTAAAAGGGAACGACTTACTATGAAAGCCTGAGAAAATGTGTTATTTCCTGAAAAGATAATATATTGTTTTATTTAATCTGAGAAATTTTATATGACCATCATCAGAACTAACACTCATTATTATAAAAGGAATAATCTAAAAGTATGACCATTTATATAGTCCACAGAAGATAAACCTTTAATCCTGCAGGAGCCAAGACTTTGAGATCCTTGATAGGCCTATATTCCATGCCAAACACCCGCTGAACACCATCTGTCATAGAAAGTTTGAGACACCTCTTGCTTCCAGGAGACGCTTCCTGATACCTGTCTCTTAGAGGACAACTTATATTAACTATCTCATCTACCTGAAAAACGAATTGATTCACAGGGTAAGAATAAACTCCAACCGAAAAACCGATTCCAAGTAATTTATTAACTTCGTATCACGACGGTACGAGTACCAAGTCCTAGTTCACTGAAACTTTACAACGTGATGAATAATTCTGTACCATGAATGCTAAACTCTTAGGAGTTCAAAATTTTTATAAAAAACAAAAGCACACAAAATTAAGGTTACCTGCAGCACAAACGGTCCCGAGAGATCAACGAGATGCATGGAATCAACATTCGGAGGAAGCACACCTCCGCCGAAGTAATTCATATCGGAGAACAAGAATTGTTCAAAACACAGCTTCGCCATTGTCGCAACATCAAGGTCAAGTCCACGAATACAAGACTCCAACCACTCTCTCTTCAATCTCAATCCCATCCTCGAAAGACAATCACTCACCGGGCAACCGGAGCCCTCGTCGGAGCTCAACGGACGTGCGGGACGAGACTCGTACGAGTTATGTTCAGAATCGGGCTCTGGAGGAGGAGGTGTGTCAAGGTCGTCGGAGACGTCGATGAACTCGTCGTCGGAAATAGGGACGGGCTCTGGAATTAGAGTGCTAGGGTTAGCAACGGAAGGACGTTGCTCAGCGGCGGATTCCTGGAGATGAATGTCATTGTCATCATCCTCGTCGGAGTAAGAGGAGAGGCGGAGGCGTCGCCTGGGCATTAGCTCTGCGTTTTGGGAGTGTAGGTTGCACTTGGAGCTGTTTTGTTTGGGAAGGAGGGAAACTGGCGGCATTTGTGTATGATTAAACGGACCGCTTTCATTTTTTTGGTCAAACAACATGTTGGGCCTGTAATTTACAAGACCGTTTAGATTTCGGTAAACGAATTGAATTTTAAATTCGTCAATCATGATAATAATAAATAACTTTTTATGTTTTAATTAAATAACAAATATTGCATGGTTATGTTTATTAAAATAATTTAATAAATGCTTAATAAAAATTCTTTTAATATTATAAAATACGATTAAAATAATTCAAACTAATAAAAATTACATGAAAATTCCGTATTATTTTACTTTTATATTTCGAATTAAGCATATCAAGACTTTTTATTTTTTATATCAATATGAAAATCTTCTAATTTTAATTAAAATTGAACTTTTAAAATTTAAAATTAGTCTTCCAAAATTATTTTTTGTTAAATAAAATAATCAGGAAATAAAAAAGCAATTATTTGTTAAATCTTTTTTGTCTCTTATGTTATTTTTTATAGATAGAATGTTTTGCATTTCGCAAAATAATTATTATCGATGAAAAACTTCAAAAAAATTTAACGATGACCATTTTTTTTCCTACGAGGTGTTTTAAGAGGATCCTAATTATAGGAAGGCATTTTTAAGCCATTTACACTTAGGCTAATTTCCGTTCGAGTCGGGTAGGTTCTTTGCAGAAGGCAAAGCTCTAATCATAAATTTTAAATGACTGCATACACGAGAAGAGTTCGAATTCACGACCTCGCTTAAATCAAAAAATGTTACAGTGAATTTCAACGAGGAAGACCATTAAACAAGGAACGATGCAATATGGAGATGTCGAGTGTTACGTTGCGTTTCGCAAAGAAGATGTAGGTGAAAGCAAATTATACACAAAATTCCAGATTAATTTCATAGTTAATCTACACAAAAATAATTAACTCTAAAATTGCAACATACTATATTCAATAATTAGATTGATAAATACCTGAAAATTGGGGAAACATTGAATTCATTGTGATGTTCTGTAAAGCGACGTGATAGAGATTCAGAGGATTTGCTACTGCTATTCTGAATCCTTAATCAGCAAAAGCACACACGCGTACAGTTCTCAATGGGGCGACTGTATTTAAAGTCGGCTAGCATTAGGGCCTCCTGTGCACTACAAATCATGGGCCAAGCCTACCCATCATAGCAAGCCCATGAACACAGGCCCAATGACACATTAAAGAGAGAATTACAATTGACATCTAATTAATCGGGATTTGTACAAAATAATTTCAATTATGCTAGTCCATAATTATGATAAAATTCTATCAGTAGGACCCTTAGCGTGTACGCAAGTGTAGGGGAATCATGTAATAGAATTATATCGTAGGTTTCTGAACGTTGTACGCTGTGTTCAGTGCGTGGTGTCTTTGTCATGTTGTTATTCTTCGTTCCCTTGTAATCTTCTTGTCTGGTTCTCTTACTACAGTCGTTGTATCCGAATATTCGAAAACGTGTTTTGGTCGAGTTACCAGTAATACTATGACAATTGGTATCAGAGAATCGAGTCTGTCCACATCAATGGCGAAAGGAACTAGAGGAGCGGAGTTTAGACGTTTGGAAGATACCTTGAAAAGTCTAATGGAGGCATAAGGGCGGCATAAACGTCTGTTGTTGGAGTTGCAGGATAGGAGCGAAAAGTTATTATCAGAGGTACAGGGGCGGACGGAACGATTAGAGAAGGACGTGGGAGAATTATGCTTGACGTTCTCCATGGAGGGATCTAAGAAAGGGGAAGGCAATAGTCCTTCGGGGTCACCAGCAAGACCTACGACTGCACCAATCAATAAGGATGACAATGGCGGTTCTCTGCATTTAGGACGACTCAAGTTCCCTTCATTCGACGGTGATAATGTCAAACTATGGTTGTATCGCTGCGAACAATTTTTTCAGGTGGACCAAACTCCTAAACACATGAAGGTGAATGTAGCCATCCTTCACATGAACGAGAAGGTGCAGGAATGGTATCAACGTTTTATTCGAAATCGTCTTAAGACGGGTGTACTCGAATGGATGGAGTTTACGAAGGCTTTGAAACAACGGTTTGACGCTGACCTATTTGATGACCCAGTTGGCGATTTTAAGGTGTTGCAGCAGATCGGAATAGTGCTGGACTATTGTGCTCAGTTCGATCACCACTCCAATCGACTAACACTTTCAGAGGATTATCTAGTTGGGTTCTTTGTGAAGGAACTCAAGGCCGAAGTTGGAGTAGCCGTGCAATTACATAAGCCACAGACATTGCACCAGGCATATACCTTGGCTAGGAAACAGGAAGCTATCTTAACAGCGACTGGTGCTTCAATGTTGAACCGCGCTTCACATGTTCGCCACCCGATTAATGGGAAGACACCCATGCAGCAAATTACGGTTCCTCCACGTTCTCTACATATGGATGGGTTATTAGCCACACCTCTTGCTAATCTACACTCTCCTACGGGACGATACAGAGCACCTTGTACAGTCAATAGTAAGGACTTCAACGAGAAACGTGCTAAGGGCCTATGCTTCTGGAGTGATGAAAAATATACGCTAAGACATAAATGCCTGAAGAGGCAACTCCAAATTTTTTGGTTACCTGAAGAGGAACCAGGCATTGACGTCATGGATTCCATAGGGGAGAATCAAGTTGTTGGTGAGGCAGAGGATGAATGCCCGATGATTTCCATGCAGGTCATGACAGGGTTTGCGAGTGAGATTGAATTCAGACAAATGAGGTTGATTGGGGTCCATCAATGGAGGCAGATCCATATCCTCGTTGATAATGGCAGCACCCACAACTTCGTAGACATATCCGTGGTTAAGAAGGGAACATGTGACGTGCTGGACATTGCACCCATCACCATAATGGTGGGTGGAGGGTTGCAATTGCGATGTACTCAGTGTTGTAAGAATTTTGTGTGGACAATGCAAGGATTATCTTTTTATATGGACGCATTGGTGCTAGCGTTGGGTGGTTGCGATGTTGTCTTGGGAGTTCAGTGGCTTATGGGTTTGGATGATGTTCTATGTAACTTTCGCACTAGGAAGATGACATTTTGATGGAATGGGAAGATGGTGACGTTAAAGGGGGGTCCAAATAGCAAATCCAGAATCATCAATAGTAAAGGCCTTAAGAAAACATTACAGGGAACTGAAAGGGGGCAGCTATTCATGTTGCAACTGTCGAACCCCATGGAGTATCAGTTCCAGCAAATGCAATTAACAAAGGAGCAAGGAAGCGTGTTCAAAGAAATTAACGCAGTGTTGGCCGATTATGCCGAAGTGTTTCAAGAGCTTACCTAGCTACCTCCGAATCGTCCATTTAATCATCAGATTGTGCTCTAGGAAGGAATCGATGCAATCAACGTGCGACCCTACCATTATACGGGAGCGCAGAAGAACATCATAGAGCAGGAAGTCCAGCAACTATTGAAGCAAGGTTTCATGCGCCACAGCTATGGGTCGTATGCTTCACCGGTGGTCGTTGTCAAAAAGAAAGACAGTTCATGGAGGATGTGCGTCGACTACCACGAATTGAACCGGCATACAGTGAAAGACAAATTCCCCATACCCTTCATCGAAGAACTCCTGGACGAATTGCATAGGGCAAGTTGGTTTTTGAAGTTGGATCTCCACTCGGGTTATCACCAGATCCACATGCGACCTAACGATATCTAGAATATTGCTTTTAAAACACACGAAGGGCATTACGAATTCTTGGTGATGCCCTTCGGTCTGACGAACGCACTCTCTACATTCCAATGGGTGATGAATGAATGGTTTAAACCTCACCTTCATCGTTTTATCTTAGTGTTCTTCGACGATATTTTAATTTACAGGTCTTCATTGACTTTGCACGTCGAACACTTATCTGTGGCGCTTAACACCTTACTGAGCAATCAATTATATCTCAGAGGGAGCAAATGCGCTTTTGGCGCTCGCCAGATTGACTATTTGGGGTATACAATTTCAGAAGCCGGGGTAGCCACTGATCCTTGGAAGGTTAAAACAATCGAGGAATGGCCGACCCCTAAATGTCTTAAGGAGTTACGAGGATTCTTGGGTATCACAGGGTATTACTGGCGATTTATTAAAGTTTATGGAGTTACGGCGAAACCTTTAACTGAATTACTCACCAAAGAGAAAATGGATGACTAGAATTGGCAACAGGAGGAACGGGGAGCTTTCGAGACCTTGAAGAACGCGATCATGACTGCCCCGGTATTGGCTCTGCCTGATTTCTCCAAGACCTTTGTCGTTGAGGCGGATGCTTGTGGTCAAGGAATAGGCGCTGTATTATACTAGGAGGGACACCCAATCGCGTATTTAATCAAATCTTTAGCACCAAGACACCAAGGTTTAGCGACTTATGAGAAGGAATTTTTGGCAGTCATCAAGGCCATCAAACAATGGCATCATTACCTGACCCCAAAACCTTTTATTGTTCGCATCGACCACCGCAGCTTGACGTACCTATTGGAGCAACGGTTGTCTACGCCGTTCCAACAATTGTGGTTGTCGAAGTTACTGGGATATAACTTTGAGGTGCAGTATCGCAGTGGCAAAGAGAATGCAGCTGTAGATGCACTCTCTCGGATTATAAGTGTTGAAATGTTGATGATGACGGTGTCGCAGATACAGAGTAAGATGTTAGAAGATATCAAGCGAAGTTGGCAGGAGGATAGCACCATCCAAGAGTTGATTAAACAATTAGAGGTGGGCACTGCTAAGACTAACGTCTATGAGTGGAAGGAAGGATTACTGCAGTGGAAAGGTCGATTGGTGATTGGAGCTACTCCAACCCTTTGACAATTGATTATTCGAATTAGTCACGATGATGCCATGGGGGGTCATGCAGGGGCGGTGGCAACCATTAAGAAATTGTAGGCAATGTTCTACTGGAAGGGGATGGAAAGGGACGTACGTGTTTATGTGCATAATTGCATGATTTGTCAGCGTAACAAGTATGATACTTCGGCATACCTGGATTGCTTCAACCTATTCGTATACCCCGAAGGGAGTTGGAAGGAAGTGAGTATGGATTTCATTGAAGGGTTGCCACACTCTCGGGGGAAATCGGTAATTTTGGTAATTATTGACAGATTTACGAACTATAGTCATTTTATTGCAGTGAAACATCCTTACACTGCTCATGATATTGCTGAATTGTTTCTTAATAATGTATTTAAGTTACACGGAATGCTTGAATTCATTATTAGTGACAAGGATTTTGTGTTTTTAAGCAAATTTTGGCAAGAATTGTTACAATTATAGGGTGTTCATATGAAGTTCTCAACGGCATACCATCCTCAATCGAATGGTCAAACCGAAGCTATGAATAAGATTCTGGAGACAGATCTACGATGTTTTTATGGTGAAAACCCTCAGAAATGGGAAGAATGGTTAGCTTTGGCGGAGTGGTGGTGCAACACCACCTATCGGACGACGATTGGCACTACATCGTTCGAAGTGTTATACGGGCATCCACTTCCAATGTATACACCGTACATCGTAGGGGACTCCAACCTCATGGAGGTTGATTGCGTGTTACAGAGTCGAGAGACAATGATTAATATTACCACATTCCATTTGCAAATGGTCCATAATCGAATGAAGCAATACGCCGATGCAAAGCGTACTGATAGAGAGTTCCAGGAAGGGGAGATGGTTCTGTTAAAATTACAGCTTTACAAACAATTCTCACTTCAACGCCGGAGTAATAAAAAATTAACGCCTTTATATTATGCTCCTTACAAAGTCGTTCAAAGAATTGGGAAGGTAGCTTATAAATTGGAACTTCCGACTTCTGCTTCGATACACCCAATCTTCCATGTATCGCAGCTTAAAAGGACGTACGAAGGTCAATCTCGCACTACTACTAACTTGCTGGAATTCCTAACGTCGGCAGAGCGGGTGCCCCTGGCAATTCTGGATCGACGCATGACCTAGCAAAACAATCGAGCAGTAACGCAATGGCTAATACAATAATCCGATGGGGAGCACAGTAATGCTACCTGGGAATACATTTTCGATCTACAGAAACGTTTCCCTGAGATTAAATTGATCGACAAGGTTGTTAAGGAGAAGGGGATTATTACAGTGAATTTGGACGAGGAAGATCATTAAACAAGAAACGACGCAGTATGAAGATATCGAGTGTTATGCTGCGTTTCGCAAAGAAGATGTAGGACCCTTAGCGTGTATGCGAGTGTAGGGGAATCATGTAATAGACTTATATCGTAGGTTTCTGAACGTTGTATGCTATGTTCAGTGTGTGGTGTCTCTGTCATGTTGTTATTCTTCGTTCCCTAGTAATCTTCTTGTCTGATTCTCTTACTGCAGTCGCTGTATCCGAATATTCGAAAACGTGTTTTGGTCAAGTTACCAGTAATACTATAACAGAAAAGTCCTTTACCAATTCATCAGCGGCTTGAGGTTACGCTGACTATGTTTTTTTACGCCATAACTAACCGAAGAGTTTGGTGCCTTTGAGTGAATACAATGATCTTGACCCGATGCTCTCTGCCGCCCAATTTGTCGGCAATTTGATAGAGGCATATTAACAAACACTGGCCAATCACCGTCTCGTCAATGTCGTTTATGAGCCGCAAGTGGGAGGGTAATGTTAAACGGTGATTGGCAAATGAACATTGGAATCCACGACCAACACGTAGCGCAGAGTCTGGGCTATCTGCTCGTCGTTAATTGGTTTATACTAATTCCTGGTGGATTGCTGCAAAAGCAGCTGCCACTAGAATGTGAATGGTTTGTTTCATCAGGGCCTCAGGCCATTGGACATTGGTGTGCTAATGATCTGTTTTTAAATGTGTCGCTCATCAACGGTAATCATTCTAGAGGTTTATGCCCTCTCTATAAATTGTGGGGCTGTGTTGGTCATGTTCCAGACAAGATTGGAGTAGCATAGTAAGCAAGCAGAAGAAGTTTTAACATGAAGAGCCAAGCTGTGAAGTTCGGAGTGATGGTTATGGTTCTGGTGCTTGTGTTCATGGCTATGCGTCCACAAACAGTGGAGGCAGCGTTTAGCATACAAATCAACCCATGCACACTTGCTCAGTGCGTAGCTGAATGCAAGAAAGTTCTGCATGAAAAGTATCTGAGCGCAACCTGTGCAACGGGGTCTCAAGGCAAGTTTTGTATTTGTCTGGGATAAGATCCGGTCAAGATTGAATATTTGTGTGGTGTGGAGTGTTTTTCTAGTAGTTTTGGTCTGAATTCCAGCAAGACTTCTGTAATCTTACTTGCTGCAATACTATGTAAAAATCCAGACACTTCGTTATTTCTTCGGCTTTGAAATACTTGCTGCAATACTGTCTTCGGCTTTGAAATGTAAGTAGCAAATATCTTTCCAGATGAAACCACAAAAGGACACAAACAGAATCCAGACCAGCTTGAAAGTGACCGCTATTTCTGTTCCACGGTGAATTAACATAAAGCCATAATTCTGAACAAAAACTTTACCACACGTTATAGTCATACTAAAATCAGTATCACATTCACAACAAAGGAAATAAGCAGCTTTGTCCCTGTGGGAGTAGGGTCTTATAAATGTAAAGAACGTTAAAGTGCCTTGTAGTTTTTTCTATGGTAAAAAAAATTGAAGTCCTTAAAATTAAAGACTATGTAGGATCAATACCGGATTTGGACTGTTAGCAGTTCATTAATACAAGGTAATAACCAAATTGTGTCAAATACACCCATCCTAGACTTAGGTAAGCAGATTGCTTCAAAATAGCAGGAAATTACGCTTAAGTTGAACATTAGAATCCTATAAATGCTAGATCTACATTCTATTTCTCAACAGTAGAATGATCTAACTCCCACTGTAAGGTTTTGCACCACTATAATCCCTCCATTTAGGTATGCCAGAAGTAATTGCTCTTTGTATGACATCTATCCGCTCATCAATCAGAGATTCTTTTAATTCCTCCAGTTCCGCATACTCCTTTTCCATTATAACTTCCAGATCATCAAAATGCTTTACTTTGTATTTCAGTTTCTTCAACTGATGATTCAGCCACAAAAAGAGCACGTATCAGTAGCCACTTCTTCTAAATTATCTAATTTTAACTCTGCATTGCATAAAATGAAGGTTGAAATGAAAAACATCCTTCTACCTGCGTCTCCAGTATGACTGCCATCAAATTCTCAATTTCTCGGTCTTCCTGATCAGCCAACAACTTGGCACGAGCAGCAGCTGATCCAAGAGCTGTTGCTACTGCAGCTCTAAGCCGCAAAGTTAAAGGTACATCATCCTGCATTTGGGATGTTTCTGTAGTATCTGAAAAAGATATAGGTGAATGAAGAGACTGAATTTAAATAACATAGTAGGTAATCTTAACCAAAACAGAAAAGGGAGAAATAAAGGCCTTTAAAGGGGGGAAAAATGACTCCATCTTGATTTATAGTGATCACGCAAGCATAATCCAGTGTAGACAGCACTGCAGTGATTTCGTTTCTCAATACCTCCTGGATCGAGGTGCAAAAATGCATTTACTAAAATTACCTGCATGAGCGCGTCTCTCCTTCATCTCTGAATCTTCATAAGGACAGGGTCTGAAAATATAAATTATAAATAATTAAAGACATGTCAGTAAACAAGTTAAAACCAGGAATCTTATTAACCTTAGAGGAGACAATTTCATATAAACCTCTCTAATTCAGAATGGACATCCAAAGAACAAAACCTGTTGGTCGGGAAGTCTACTTCACCATCAAATATATCCCTTGGAAATGAGGTTTCATTACAAAGGGCTGCAACAGCAGCATCAGCTGCAGCAGCTGAGATATCATGATCAACCAAGGTCGAGATCAAAGCAACCTAAAGAAAGATTGGGAATTAGACAGAGTACATGGTAAAATGGAAAGCATGAATAGGAAGAAAAAACAAGAGTCATGATACTTTTGACGTAAGGAGATGAAGAACCCATATGTAGCCAAAATAGCATAAGAAACCCCCATTACTATAGAAGGTTCCCTTAAACTTTCTACAAAACAGATCAATAGCCAAGTAATCACTTCATCCAACAAATTAGTCATGCATTAGATCCTTGACACGATTCCCAACTAATTAAGATGAAAACAAAATTGAACAAGAGACACATTAAACATCTTCTCGCTAGACTTCAAGTAACTGATCATACCTGTTTCATCAAAGAACTACCACCATCAGAAGCAGAAGCAACACATTGTCTTTTTGAAGGATGAGCCTCAGTCACCGAATCTCCATTTTGCTCAGTTTCATCCGTCTTCTCATGCAATTCACCCTCACTCTTTACTTCCTGTAGATGATCCGGAGGAGATAATGGAACTTGTTCAGTCCCATTTATCTTTCCACTCAAAACACCGGAATTACCCCTTCCAGTCACAGAAGTCAACAAAAAATCCCCAAATGGTAGCTCAATAAGCTTAGATATGCAATCTAGTTTAGTCTTAGTTTGGACACTTTGAGCAACAAGGTCCCAATTGTCCCCGTGCTTCAAAACAGACTCTAAAAGAAGCAAAATCTCGGCCTCGGTCCAAACAGCTTCCTTCGAGCTGCTGTCAATAAACTTGAAATCATCCTTACTCTTGTTCTCTCCAAAGTTTCCATCTTTATAACATTTTACACATATCACATAGCCACCCTGCTGAATGGTGATTAGGATACTCCAAACGAGTGAAATACGAACACAATAAGATACAATACAAGAATTTGCAGAATAATTCAAAGAAAAGCTCTAATCTTTGAGGATACCTTATCGTCCTCGTATCTGCCTGAATCACAATTTCCACCGCAACTTCCACACAAAAACCTCTTTGGCTTTGCCAAATCACTATACACATCCGAATAAGAAGCCAATGGCGGCAACTTCACTCCATTCTCAACAACGTCGCCGACATGTCGGCGGGGCACCCAGAGAGGCTTCAAAGAATTCGGGGTGGCCACGACTCGGACCCCATTCGGAGCCCCGTCTTCAACCCTAACGTTTCCCGACTCGTCGCTGTCCGGGTCATCATCCGGAGACGAAACTACGCCGAAGTTAATAAGTCCCCACTTCTCCAAGAAGCGAAACACCTTGTGGATCAAGTTAACGTCTCCAATTAACGACTTCCGAATCTCGGTGAACGTGAGCCTTCTAGAAGAATCTTCGCGGAACTTGTTGATAATGAAGTCTCTGTATTCTTTGTACACTTTGGGAGTTCTCGTTATGGACCTCCCGTCGAAGAACTCTTTCAATGCGCTCCTCTCCGTTTCGTGTATGTCGTCCCATGTAAACCAACCTAAAGGAACCAAATATCATAAACAAAATAATAGAATATTTTCCCGAGAGAAACTATTTTCTGAGAAAACAATCAAAGAGAGAGAGAGAGGAGGTTACTTACTAGAGTAGCTGGGAATGGTGTAGAGGTCGAGTTCTGGTTCACAGGGTCGGGTCGGAACTGGATTCGGATTCTCCATCTCCAATCTAAGCCGAGTAGTTTAAGACTTTACTTGCGTGGAGCGGAATATAGGGTCTAAGTATCTCACGTGACTGGCCATCTAAGTGAGAGTACGCTCACGTGACCGGTCAATTAGATTCTGGAGTGCTACGTTGTCGTATAGAGGAAAAAAATTGAATACAAGCGGGAGCAAAGAAAGACCTTGAGCTCGGTGTCTTTGACGGAGGTCCAAACAAACCGCTAAAGCCCGCTCTCTATTTGGGAAAGGAAAATTTTGAACCCCCGCCCTTTTTTCCTCCAAAAATCCCCAATCTGAATCGAATTCAGTGTCCCTGATCCCTAGCATTTATTTGGTTTCACCGAATTATAAGGGTTTTCTTTGATTATCAATACTTGTTGTTTGGTTTCTTCTCGATTTGGTCGCGTGGTCCATGGCAAGCGAAACCCTAGAGGAAAAGAAACCAGAGGAGGAAGCTGCAGTTCCTGTGGAAGAGAAAGGGAAAGAGGAAGTGAAGCCTGAAGAAGAAGAAAAAGAAGAAGAGAAGAAGACTCTAGAAGCTTCTTCGGATAAGAAAGATGTTGAGGTTGAGACTGAGCAAGTGAAAGAGAAGGAAATGAACGAGGAGGAGGAGGAGGAGGAGGAAGAGGTAGAGAGTGAAAGAGGTAAAGCTAAAGAGGCGGTTACGCCGAGCAGCGAGAGGCCCACTAGGGAAAGAAAGACGGTGGAGCGCTACTCCTCGCCTCAGGCCGGGAGATCCGCTACTAAGCCCTTGTCTATTCAGAAGGTTAGCTCCGTCTAGCCTACTGCTTCTTTGTTGTATTTTTATGGAATTTAGGTGTCGAATTTTGGAGCAGTTGTAGTAATTTTCGAGTTTTTTGTTATTTCAGGGAACTGGGGCGCCTTTGAAGGACATCCCAAATGGTAGTTTTCTCTTGCTTTCTTGAGTTTCTTTAAATTTTTTGTCCTGAAACTGATTGAAATGTTTAGTTTTATCTTAATTGAAGCAAAGGGATCCTCTTGTTTCCGTGTGAAATGAATGTATTAAAAGTCCACTTTATAATAAGCATCACCGTGGGTGATTCTTGATGTAGGCTTGTAAAATTAGTTGCTGTCATTATTTTTTATCGTATATGATATGATGGACATAGGGGAAGAGCTTTTCCTGTTTCTACCTATGATTTCCACTGTCATGAACCTCCTGATTTATTTAAGGTTTTCATCTTGCCAAATGAAAGAATTGAGCCCCTTATCATTCTGAGCTAGATATAGTTTATTGGTGTAGTTTTAGTTCTACCTGCTTTATACTGTCTTGTTTATACTTTTGTATCTTATTGGTAATGATACAACTGCTAGAAGATGTGGAAGATGGATATTCTTGTGTAAATCTAGGGTAAACACAGTAGACATGAAGATTTCATATTATCTCTTGGCATGAAGCATATATTTCTCCGTTGAAGAGACTTAAAGATTTGTTTCTTTTCTCTTTGTTATTTACTTATTATGACTTTGTTGTGACAGCAGACTGGCTTTATTTTTTGTCTGATATTGTGAACTGTTTCAGTGGCTTTCAAGTTGTCCAAGAGAAAACCTGATGACAATCTGCAAATGCTTCATACAATACTTTTTGGAAAGAAAGCTAAGGTGCTTGACCAGATCTATCTTTTGAATGGTTACCCTTGACTTTTTTCTCTGTATCTCTTTTTTTTTTTTAATATTCCTTTTACTCTGAACCTCATTTATTTGTTGCTTTCCTCTTTGATTTTCAACTATTGTTCTTTTTGCAGGTGCACAATCTGAAGAGGAACATAGGCCAGTTTTCAGGCTTTGTTTGGGCTGAGAATGAGGTCTTCAACTAAGTGCTGAAAATTATTCATTTTTTAAATCTTCCTGTTTATGCATGTGATTTATGTCCATGAATTATGCTCACTTGAAGTTTGCTGATTTGCACAACTATCAACTTATGCATTAACTATTGCTGGTGCTAAAAGTAATTCTTAATGCAGACTTCAAAACTTTTTGCAGGAAAAACAGAAGGCTAAAGTAAAGGAAAAGCTTGACAAGTGTGTTAAAGAAAAGTTGATGGACTTCTGTGATGTGCTTAATGTTCCGATAAATAAAGCCAATGTCAGAAAGGTCAGATTGTGAAAAATATCTGGATATTTCTATTTCATTATAATTAGAATGTAATTTCATCTTGAATTTATTGGTTGTTATTGGCATATCTTTTCAGGAAGAACTCACTGTAAAGATATTCGAGTTTTTAGAATCCCCACATCCTACAACTGACCTCTTACTTGCAGAGAAGGAACAGGTTTCCCGTTCTTAACTTTTTTTCTAGTTGCAAAGTGTTACAGTTTTCTGGTTTTAAAAAAAATAGTGATAGATGATGCTGATTTGATTTCAGAAGGGTAAGAAGCGAAAGGTTTCTTCTGGCAAAGGTGGGATTTCTGGAGAGGCATCAGTTACACCAGCCAAGGTTGGTGTCCTGTGGAATTGCCCTTGCATTGAGAAACCTTTTATTTTGTTAGTAAATTATGTAAGGTTATGTTTGGAATGCATGGGAACCACATTCTTTAACTCTGAAACTGTAGCTTTTTCTTAATCTAATGACATGTTGGTGTTTGGAGAAAGGTGCTTTCCTATGTTTATGCTAGGCGTTTAAACTTGATGTTTCTTACGGCATTCTAAATGAAAAAGAAAATTGATGGGCAGAAGATACTGTGTTATGGAGAGAAGTCCTTACATTTGTATTCTTGACATTTGTTATGCATGGTTTTCCTCAGGATTCTTGAAATCTGAATCATTGTTGGATTATTGTGACTGTAGGGTTTACTACGAATTAATTGAGAAGGTTCTCATAGTATTTATTTTTCTTTTTGTATTTTTCATTTTATTGTTGCTGTCCAGTTATGCTGTTATTTTTTACTTTGTAGGGATTACTCTTAATGATAATCATTTGATTTTATTACAACTATCTTTAGATATTGGATCATTGATGTTGTAAGTCTTTTTTTTTTGGGGTTGAATCTTCAATATATTTTGTGTCTTACTGTTATGTAGAAAAAGAAACTAGCAACCCCATCCTCCACGGAAAAAAGAAAGAATTTGTCAAAGGGTGAGGATGAAGATAAAGTTGAATCTCCCAATGCTAAAGATGAGGATGAAGATGAGGATGGCAATGATTTGTCTGAAAAAGATGGGAGTGATCATGAGGATAGCAAATCAGAGGAAGAGAAAAATCAACCAAAGGAGCAAATGTCTACCAAGAAGACTAAAGCAGGGAAAACTGAGAAGGAGAGTTCAGTTGTTAAAAGAAAGGACAAATCTACACCTGCGAAGAACACCACTTCGAAGCCTGTTAAAAGTTCTTCAAAATCTACCAAAATGTCTCCTGGCTCATCATCAAAACGAAGAGTTAAGGATACTGATGGAACTTCTGGATCTGTTTCTAAGACAAAGGGGTCTTCATCTAAGAAGCAGAAGGTTGAAAAGGAAAGAACTAAAGAACAGAGTGCCTCCACCAAGGACAAAGCAGCTAGCAAGAAAGAGTCAGGCAAGTCATCAGCAAGGGGTTCTGTGAAAGATCAAGGTGAATTCTTCTCCTTCTCTTTTTGCAGATGTTTTAGTGCTTTGTGTTTGATAAACCAGATTAGGGCTTTGTTTGTCTAATCTTTATAGGTTTTACCTATTTGCTTTTTTCTATACTTACTTTTTAAAAACCTTTTGACATTTTATTCATTATCTATTAGTCAACACCTCAGTTTTTATAAAGTTGGGAAAGAAATACTTGGTAGTACCAAAATTGGTAAAATGGGAATTTGAATTCCAATAAAAGGCTGCTTGAACTGGAGAACAAGGTGTATTCAAGCCTTAGAAAGTGGTGGTTTTCTTAGTGCTTGATTGCAGGCATTAAAGCCAGTCAGTGCATTTATTGTACTAATAAAAATTCAATCCAGAGTTTTTCACATGAGGTTGTTTGTAACATCTAACGGGGAATAAGTTTGGATTATAGTGTTTTTTTTTTCTTAGAAAATAATGTGGTTCATGTGATTATGGTTTTCCTTGAGTTTGGATATAGTTTTTCCTGATGCAATCTTCAACAAAGATTAGTTGTTGACTGGTGATGGTCTCATGTAGTGTATTAGTTTTTCATTCTAGTTTTTAAGAAGCGTAGTTAAATTTTCTACCTTAAAACATCTTGTCTTTGTATTCATTACATTATTAATCATGCAATGCATATTGATCATACGATTATGTCTTCTGCATTCCAATGTTGTAAAATAAGGCAAAGCCAAATCGAGCAAGAAGACCAAGGCAGAACCCACCAGAGAGGAGATGCATGCTGTTGTTGTGGATATTCTGAAGGAAGTAGATTTCAATACTGTAAGTGCATGTTGCATGGTTTGGATCAATGCTCAAGGTTTAGTATAGTTCCATTATTTCTAAGTTATTTTTCTGTCAATCTGCAGGCAACTTTATCCGATATTCTCAGACAACTTGGTATGTTTAATGGCTTATCTTTTTTCTACAGCACACAACACTTGTGGTTTGATTCATGTTCACTAATCATACTTGTATATTCTTGTTTAGGTACCCACTTCAGTGTGGACCTAATGCATAGAAAAGCAGAGGTTAAAGATATAATCACAGAGGTGATAAATAACATGTCTGATGAAGATGATGAAGGGGAAGAAGCTGAAGAGAACGCTGAGGCTGATGATGATGCAGACAAGGATGGTGATGGAGATGATGATGCGTAATCAATCTTAATCAGAAGGTTACTTTTGAGCCTTATACATGAATTGTGGTGTACTATGCAGACAGGATCTCCCAGGAGTGTTTCAACACTGTACCTGTTGATGATATACCAGGATCGCCATTTGGATCTAATGACGGTTTCCAGATTAAAAAAAAAAAAAAAGAAACACACAACTGAGTTTGTTTGTACCATACTAGTCCTCAAATCAAGTGCTTACTTACCTGACCTTAAGTAGATATTTATGCAGTTCCGCCACCCCTTTTGTTAGCCCTTTTAGATGTAATTGTTGACTGCCTTTTTTAACAAATGAGTAGAAATTAATTTTCTTGATTCAACATTAGGTGTAAATCTTTGTTCGCAACTACCCTTTAAGGCTTCAAAGTTCTAATTTCATTGGTTCACAGCAGAAATTTCTAATGTAAAGATAGTAGCTTACGTTGCTTGTAGACGGCGTACCTTTGGCGTAAAGCATTGCATTGGAGGCCAGGTCGTGTCGCACTTGGTAATTTGCCCATCTTTGGCTGTTGAGGTTGTCTACCTACTCAATTAGCAACACTCTGATTGTATTCGACTGAGGAAAAGTATTATGTTAATTCGTAATACAAGTTTCGACCCTTGAGTCAACTATATCCTTATTAAATTTCCTGCCTAAGTTAGCTGCTACAGTTCCTTAATTACAGCTAAATTGTGGTGCACAAGAAAAAAGAGCTAGGCTTTCTAGACATGCCATCAGATCAAAAGTGTAGTCATTTATTAGGAAGACTTTTTTTGATCTAGTTGTAAAATAAAACATACACGTATTTGGACTCGGAATAATGGAACAGAAAATATAAATGATCCATCTTTGTGAGAAGCCCTGTACATATTCTGATCAGACTATCACTTGATGTATGGTGAAGAAGTTTTAACTAGCAGGGCAGTATATATATTATTAGATTCACTTCCTACTTTGCACAAGATATAGCTTCAGGATAAACAAAAACTGTTGGAAAAGTTGGTTTCTTGAATACCATTTTGTGGTAAACATCTTGCCCCTAAGTAACTTACTAACTTTTGGCCTCAGAAAAATAATTAGTATTGGACTGTAGCTAAGAGGGGATCAACTATGCCCTAATCTATAATTGATGATGGCATGGACCAAAAGCAATTATTGTTTAAAAAAGATTATGATAAAAAACAAACTATGCCTTAATCTATAATTGATGATGGCATGGACCAAAAGCAAAAGCAATTATTGTTTAAAAACGATTATGATAAAAAAGCATCAAGTAATCAAAATTTGGACGCCAACCCTACCAACTATTATTAGATTTGCTCCACACTGCTTTCAGGAATTGCTGGCTGCAGGTAATGTTTTGGTTCTTCGGCCAGTAGCCTACCCCAACCCATATGACACCTTCTGTTGATATTGCAGAGAGGACAAATGTTCAAATCAAAGGGTAAACGAAAAGAATCTGTTTTGTCTTCTGATTTTGGATACGTTCCTCCATTAAAACAACCTTACGTATATGATTGTTTCAAATCAGTACTCTCCACCTGTCACTGTCATGTTTGTAGCATTTTGTTAACCAAAACTCACGGTTGTCCAATTACTGGCCTATCTCTTCCTATATAACTTCACTTACTTTTCTCAAAATCTGTACCAAGGATCCTAGTTTCTCTGCTGCTCATTTGTCTGCAATTCTATATTGCTGTGCTTGAAGGTGTGCTTCCTACGAATTATTGTCACTTTATTTCTCTTCCAATAACATCGTATGTTATTTTCCCAAAGTAACTCTTTCCTTTGTGGGCAGGATTCAATTAGTGTCTTAAATTTCCAATGGCACCTGAAAGCAGTAAGGCCTTGCAACTTACAGTTAAGCAAGAAGAGCCAACTCTTGTGACTCCTGCAGAGGAGACAGAAAAGGGTCTTTATTTCCTCTCGAACCTTGACCAAAACATTGCGGTGATAGTTAGAACCATTTACTGCTTCAAAGCTGATGACAGAGGAAATGAGGATGCTGTGGATGTTATCAAGAATGCATTGTCAAAAGTTCTTGTTCATTATTATCCACTTGCAGGTCGGTTAACAATTAGCACAGAAGGGAAGCTTATAGTTGATTGCACTGGAGAGGGTGCAGTGTTTGTGGAAGCTGAAGCTGATTGTACAATAGAACAATTAGGAGACTTAACAAAACCTGACCCTGCGACACTTGGGAAATTGGTTTACGACATCCCTGGTGCTCAAAACATACTGCAGATTCCTCCTCTGGTGGCTCAGGTATGCGAATTCTGTGGCACTGATTCTCAATCGTATTGATGTTGATGACTTGGGTTATATCGACTCTAAGCGGGTCTAGTTCGACTCTAACACGTCTATTTTGAAATTTGGTTACTTAGAAAATTGCAATCATTCGCGGTATACATTGGAACAAGTTTGTGATAATTTAAAACAATAGGAAGAATGGTTTAAAACTATGCAGCAGAAACGGATATTCTTTTCAGTTCTTATGGTATGTGGCAAGTTTCTTTTTCAATTCTTTTAACCTGAAGAGAATGATCATAGTTGAATGTCAGAAGTCTGTTTTTAAGAACAGGAAAGACTATGCCGTTTCTTGCTTTCTATTCAATATAAAGCTTCGTTTTTAGCAGATATGAACTTGGTCGATCACACATGTAAGGCTAGAGCAATAGTATCAGGTCCAAATTGGCATTTTCGTTTCACAGATATTGTTAATTTCATCAGAGTTCTCAGGACAAGTACATGTGTTTCTTATGGTAGAGCATATATAGTTTCGCAATCTGGGATTTCGTCAAAATTTAATCTTGCTTCACAGGTAACGAAATTCAAATTTGGAGGATTTGTTCTTGGCTTGTGCATGAACCACTGTATGTTCGATGGAATCGGTGCCATGGAATTTGTGAACTCCTGGGGCGAAACTGCCAGGGGATTGCCGCTGACAGTCCCTCCGTTCCTGGAAAGAAACTTACTGAAAGTCCGTAACCCGCCTAAGATAGAGTTTCCACACCATGAGTTCGCGGAGATTGAGGACATATCAAAAACAAGCAAGCTTTATGAAGAAGAAATGCAGTACAGGGCCTTCTGTTTTGATCCTGAGAAGCTTGAAAAGCTCAAGAGAAAGGCCATAGAAGATGGAGTTTTAACCAAGTGCACGACATTTGAGGCTCTTTCAGCCTTTGTCTGGAGAGCTAGATGTCAAGCACTAAGAATGGTGCCTGATCAACAGACAAAACTGCTGTTTGCAGTAGATGGAAGGGCTAAATTTGTGCCACCATTACCAGAAGGATATTGCGGTAATGGAATTGTCCTAGCAAATGCTGTGTGCAAAGCAGGAGATATACTAGAGAATTCACTGTCCTTTGCAGTAGGGCTAGTTCATGATGCAGTTAAAATGGTTAATGACGATTACATGAGATCAGCCATTGATTATTTTGAGGTCACAAGAGCTAGGCCTTCTCTTGCTGCAACTCTTTTGATCACAACTTGGTCTAAGTTGTCCTTCCACATCACAGACTTTGGATGGGGAGAACCTATTTCATCAGGGCCCGTGGCTTTGCCTGAGAAGGAAGTAGTTCTATTCCTGTCTCATGGTAAAGAGAGGAAAAGCATAAATTTGCTTCTGGGTTTGCCAGGTTCTGCCATGGAAGTTTTTGAAGGATTAATGCAGATTTAAACCATTGAAACATCCATTGATTTGTTGGTACTCCCGCAGAAGTCTTTATGGATTTTATTGAAGTGAATTCTGTATTTTGTATTGCTAAAAGAAGTATGGTTTTCAGCGGTAAAGGAAAGGAGCTACTGAGACAATTCCGTACATAATGAGAATGATTCTTGGAGGGGATATGTCAGATAATGGAATGAAATACTTGTTTCCCAGAATCTCTATTCCTTTCTCCGCTAGTTATGTAACCTGTCAGTAATCTTGTATTCAACGATTGAATAAAACAAGAATAATAGCATCTGAATCTGAATCTGAATCTGATATTGGTTTTCCCCGTACTAAAACTTGAATCATCACAAATTCCTATTCAGTGTTTGAAGAACAGACAATGAAGAGAAAAGCGCTTTCAACTTTCTACCAACTCTACCACTTACCTCTTTTCCAATTTCTTATCTAGAAATTCTATGCACCATCTTCCAAATCAAAGTTGAAGAAAATCAAAGCAGAGCAACATTTCCAAGTTAAGATTTCTAATCTCAAGTATATGAAAACGTCATATCAAGCTGACACTGAAGTTTCAAAGTCAAGCGGAGCTGTATCTCCTTGTTCTTCACTTGGTTTCAAACTCACCCATAAACGAAGATTGACAATATGGGCACAAGGGTCTGACAGATATCAATCTAATGATAAGTAATTATTGGAAACTCTAATTGTATTGAGTAATTCAAGAAGAAAAGATGTTCGTTAGTGGTTGAAAAATTCGTTTTTTCCTGATACATAGTCTTAAACTACCTTCTTGTCTTCAACTACCTTCTTACTTTGTTACATTCAACCATTCATTGTATTACACGTGTTGTGCATTCTGATTCGATTTTACTTGTCTTATTCTTAAATTCCCTCTTGTTCATCGCCTTCCTCCTTTATCACTTCTCTAGCTCATCCTCCCATATCAATACCTCCCACTTTGTTGTGCAGAAACGTTAATAAATTTGGAGTAAAAATAAAACAATAAAAATACCAAGATTTTTATACTGGTTCAACAATGTCTACATTCAGTTTAAAGATGACTAAATATTTCACTATAATCAATGAGAGTATACAATAGTGTTTATCACTCAATTTCTCATAAGACACAAATTAACCCAAGCTCACTCACTCCTACTAGAAAGAGAAAACAGTATATATATATATATATATATTTTTTTTTCTCTCTCCCTTTCACAATTTCTGCTCTCTATCACTTTTGGAAATTTTCCACTCTCTCACACTAGAAATCTTTTGCTCTCTTCTTTCTTGACAATTTATGCTCTCTTCTCTCCTTCTTTTGTTGTTGTTGCTTCTCTTTTATAGAGAATTCAATGGGTGAAGATGAAGGCCAATTGCACTACCGAAATTTACCAAAAACATGCCACCATTTCTGACTCAACAATCATCGAAAGCAAGCTACAATTTCTGACTTTGAGAAGCTAAGATTTCTGACTTTGAGAAGTAAAGATTTCTGATTTTGAGACAATACTCAACACCACTTTGATGACGTTGATCACAACATACGAATACTCTCAAGAACAGTCTTCTACGTTATCTACTAACCATTGAATCAAAAGTTGCATAGCAGGCTTTTTTTCCAATTGATCAATTGTCTGTCCAACACTGCTATCGGGTACTTTAATACGGATGAATGGGAGTCTGGTTACTCATGTGAATGGAACAACATGTTTCTTGAGTTGAAAACATGGAAACTAGGATGCATCCGAGTTGTCTCTAGTAGTTACAAACGATAAGCAACAGTGCCAATATGTTGAGCTATTGGAAAAGGGCTGAAATAATAGATCCCAGCTTTTGGTTATTTTGATTTCAAAGAGTATGCTGGCAATATGGTTGCAACTTTACATAAAGTAAATCATCAGGTTGAAATTGTCTATCTGTTCTGCGTTTGTCAACAATCTGCTTCATTCGATTATGAGTACGTGTCATAGGAAATTGGACCAGTTTAATGGCGGCTTCTCTCTCATAACCTAATGAGCATATAATACAGAATTTACGGATGGCAATTGCTAGGCTCCGCCAATTTTTTAAATAATTTTTTAAATTAAAAGTGTAAAATAATATTTATTTAATTGAATTCGAGCTTGGGTTTCTTAGGTTTGGCTCTACCCGAAATCTAACTATTTACTTATAATAGTTGAGTCTCGAGTCAGCCTGAGTCTAGGCCTGAACCTGAGTCTGACTTATAGACTGATCCATTGAAAACATATGAATCTAGGTCCATGAGTCAGCTCATTCTCTCTTCCTTGAATTTTTAGCTTGATACAATATATGCAAAGGATAAGTCTACCTACCTTTCTACCAAAGATGACCAACAATGTCATTGATGAGGGAAATTACCGGTCATACAACGTAAATAAGTCTCCATTATGCGATTCAACACCCTCCTTTAAATGACTCATATGTTGTTCCCATTCTCTATTATGTACTAATGTATTATCAAAGAAAATTAACACTGGTTTACTCAAATAATTCTTGAAAATTGCATCCATCAAATTCTAAAAAGTTGCTCGAGCATTCATCAATCTAAATGATATCACCAAAAATTGATAGTATTCTTGATGAGCTTTAAATGATGTTTTGTGAATATGATTGGGATTCATTTGAAGTTGATAATATTTATTCAACCCTTAAATCCAATTTCGTAAAGTATTTATTCTCACTAAGTTTATCTAACAAAACCTCAATTAAGGTATTAAAATTTATCTTTAATAGTGCATTTATTCAAGGATATAAGCCATAGAAAATCTCAACGTACCATCATTTTTCTTAACCAAAATAATAGAAGAACCAAAAGAACTTAAACTGTCTTTGATGATTCCTTACTTAAGCATCTCTTCCACTAACACTTAAATAGCTTATTTCTGCACTCTAGCATATATGTAAGGCCTTAAGTTCATTGCCTCTACTCCATCTTTCAATTGGATTATGTGATCATGTACTCTAATAAGCGGCAGTCATGTGGATTCTTTAAAAACATGTTCATATATAACTCGTCTTTCTATTGCTCTAGCAATGAGCTAGCTAGGCTAACTTATACACATCGTACTAAGATTCATTTTCCTATTTACTTTATGAATTTAGTGGCAATGGTCATTGTTTAATGTTTTCACTAATTCAAATATGTTTTAGCAGAGAACAACAAGCAATAGAGAGGAATATGTGGAGAGAATTTTGTGTACTTTGTACTATTATTCTATTCTCTATTGGTATGTACAAAGGAGAGATATATACAGCTCTTATATATAAGAAAGAATAAAATAACAAACTTCTAACAAATGTGAAATTAACTGACAATCTAATAGACTAATGCTGAGTTGGTATTTGCATAGGCTCCTGCAACACCCCTGTCCCCCCACAAATCGAGGAATGTTGATAATCAAGCATTCCTAGCTTGCACACAAGATCCTTATGCTGAGGAGTGGACAATGCCTTAGTTAAAATGTCGGCAAGTTGTTGTTTGGTTGGTAAATAAATTAAGTGAATAAGGTCTTTAAGAACCTTTTTCTTGGTAAAATGACAATCCAACTCAATGTGTTTGGTCCTTTAGTGGAAAATTGGATTTTTAGCGATGTGAAGAGCTAATTAATTGTCATAATGCAAAGCAATATGCTTTAAATTTAGGACCCCTAATTCTGTTAATAACTGCACAAGCCAAGTAATTTCGGAAACTACATGAGTCATGACTCTATATTCTGCTTCCGCAGATGACCTAAAAACAATGCTTTGCTTTTTTTATTTCTAATTAATCAGATAATTACCAAGTACGACCAAGGATCCCTTGATTAACTTTCTAGTAGTTAGACAAGCAGCCCAATCTGAGTCACTAAAGGCTTGGAGATGTAGTCGATTTGCTACTCTCGGAAGAATACCTTGGTGAATAGTGCCTTTAAGATAGTGGCGAACATGTTACAGAGCGAAAAGATGAGGCTGATTAGGTGCTTGCAAGAATTAACTGAGAGTTTGCACAACAAAGGTGATGTCAGGCCTAGTGTGAGAGAGAAAGTTGAGTTTCCCAATTACTATTTTATAATGAGTAGCATTTGGAAGAGGTTCGCTAGAATATGTGGAAAGCTTGAGATTTACATTTACAGGAAGAGACGTGGAGATAGCAGACTTATCGAGAAAATCAGTGTCTTTTAGAAGTTCACGAGCAAATGTCCGTTGAGTTAGAATAATTCTAGTAGGCAAAGAGATAGCTTCAAGGCCTAGAAAATAATAGAGCTCCCCTAAATGTTTAATGTCAAAAGTAGAATTCAATAGAGATTTGAGTTTATGAACCTCAGTAATGTCTATGGATTTGAGTTTATGACCCTCAGTAATGTCTATGCCAGTGACTAAAATATCATTTACCTAGACAGCAACAATAGTGAGATGATCAGCAGTATGTTTCAAAAATAGAGAATAATCATTTTAGACTACGTATAATCCAATAACTTAAGAAAGATCATCAATTTGGTAAACTACTGTTGTGAGCTATACAGGAATTTCTAAAGCTTACAAACTATGTTGAGTGGGATAGGAATGCCTTTAGGCATTTGCATATATATGTCTTAATCCAAATCTCCATGTAAAAAAGTATTACTCATACCTAGTTTAAAAATTTTCCATGCTCTAGAGGCTGCCACAATAATAGCAACTCTAATAGTAGATAGTTTAATAATACAAAAAAATGTTTCATGGTAATTGACCCCCTCCTTTTGAGTATCACCTCTGACTACTAACCTGGCCTTATAGTGTTTAAGTGTACCATCAAATCTGAGTTTTCTTTGTACACCCATTTGCTAGAAATAACCTTCTTTCCAGGAGGAAGATCAGTTATATGCCACGTAGTGTTAGCATGTAAAGCATCTATTTCCTTATTTATAGTTAAAGCCTAGTTTGGATCTTGTGAAGCTTCTTTATAAGAGGTGGGTTCTGTATATATAGTGAGAAAAGAATGAAAAGCAATAGATAGAAGAATGAAAAGCAATAGATACAACCAAATTGCATAAATGAATAGTAGAAAGAGTAGTGAAGGTCGAGGTTGAAGAAGCAACTTGGTTCGAAGCTCCTAAAGGAAAATGATAGATGTAATCGAGAAGGTAAGCAGGTGGTTTCGTCATTCTAGCAAATCACCAAGTAGGTGGAGGAAAAGGACTATGAGGAGGAAAAGTAAAAGAGGCAAAAGTAGGGAGCTCAGTATTGGTGGAAGTGGGAAGTTGTATATGAGATGGAGACTCGAGATTAAGAAAAACGAAGTTAGGTAAAGATGAAGTACGCAAGGTTGAAGATTGGGAAGTGAAATGTTTGTATGGAAAGAAGTGCTCATGCAAAATGACATCTGTACTTGTAAGGACTTTTTTAGTCTTGAAATTGTAAAGTTTGTAAACTTTTTTATGAGGAGGATAACCAATAAAAATGCATGGGTCTAACTCTATGGTCAAATTTAGTTCAATGAAGTTTTAAGGTGAATGTAAAACACAAACAACCAAAGGATTTAAGGTAAGAATTAGTAGGTTTGGTTTTGTGGAGTCACTCATAAGGTGTCTGAAAATGTAAAACTAAAAGAGGCATTATGTTTATAAGGTAGGTGGCAGTGAGAATGCAATCCCCAAAAAATTGCAAAGGGAGATTAGATTGAAAATATAAGGCTCGGGCTATTTCTGGAAGATGTTTATGCTCTCACTCGACTCTATCATTCTGTTGAGATGTTCCAACACAAGAAGTTTGGTGAACAATGCCTTTATGGGCAAAATAAATAGGAGCATCTCCTTCTGTGAGCTCTAAAGCATTATTGGATCTAATCACTTTGACATGAACTTGAAAATGATTGTCAATATAACAAAGAAAAGTTTTTAGAGTGGGGAAAGCATCACTTTTATGAGAAATAAGAAAAGTCTAGGTAAAGCTAGAGTTATCATCCACAACAGTCAAGAAATACTTGTATCCATTGTAAGTGGGAGTATGATAGGGACGCCAAATATCAATATGTAACATGCCGAAAACATAAGAAGCAAGAGATGAACTAGAGGGAAAAGAACTTCTACACTGTCATGTTTGAGGATAAACTTGACAAATTTTATTCGATTTAGAAAGAGTAGGCATACATGCTATATGTTTCATATTAGGATAAGTCATATGACCCATTTTACAATGCCATAAATCAACAATATTATGAATGGTACTAATAGAATCACAAAGGCTACGGTTGGTTCTATCAACATATTTATTAGAATGAACAGTAGCAACATGAAGACGAGTAGAGTCAGCATATGCGCAAGAAAAATAGTAAAACCCTATTTACTCTTTATTAAGATCTAACAACCTGTTCATCAAAAGGTCTTGAACATAGCAAGAAGTTCAGGTAAAGATAAGATCAGAAGCAAGTTGTTTAGTGAGTTTGCTGACTGAAAGTAGGATGAAATGAATATCTAGCACATGAAACACATTTTTGAGAAGTAAATCTTCTCACAACTTGACATCTCCAATATGTTAACTCGTGTTTTAGTGCCACTAAGAATAATGATGTAATAAGGATGAGTAACAAGAGAATATGTAGTGAAAAAATTCAAATAAGGGGTAATGTGATCACTAGCTCCACTATCAATGATCCAAACTCAATTAAGCTTTGAAGTCAAGAAATAAGAATTAGTACCTGTTAACATGGCAGTAAAAGCGTCATATTTCTTTAAACCAATAAATTCGAGCTTGTGCTTGCTAAGGAGATCCATTAGTTAGTTGTAGAGATCACTGGAGAGATCTGATTGGAACTTAGTGAGTCCTAAAGATTAACATTTTTAGAACTTGAAAATTATTCCACGGTCTGAGTAGTAGCAACAACTCATTTGTTTTTGTTTTGCAGCTTATTAGATTTATTAATGGTATGGCCTAGTTTCTTGCAATAGTTACAAGACACAACTTCCCTTTTTTTTAAAGTTTGGAACTTGGAAGGACCTCCTTGAAAAAACTGCTTGTAATGACCTCCAGTACTTTTCTATTGAGTCATTAAGGCTGAGGGATCAAAACACTTCTATTGACTAGATTCATAAGCTCTATGCTGGCTTATCAAAGCTGAGGATTCAAAGGGTAAGGTTTCAGAGATCGGTTAATTATTGTTATGCCTTTCCTCCTATAAAATCAAATTATATCCCTCATTTATGCGTGGCAAAGTCTTCATCATCAAAATGGTGCCTCGTGCATTCTTGTGATCCTTTTTCAATCCCATCAAGAATTTCATGAGTTGTTGATTTTGTAATAGTTTTGCGATTGCTGGTACAACCTCACTTTTGCAGGTAGGAATGTCGATGAGCTTAATATCTTCATCTGATAACTTCTTGAGTTTAGTGTAGTACTTAGAAATAGAAATATTATCCTGATTACATGCTGTTATACTTGCTGTAACTAAAACGTTCTCGTTCCTTCACTATTCTTATATCTTTGTGCCAATTCATCCCAAACTTGCTTTGCAATTGAATAATACAAAAGATCATCGAAAATGACTTAAATGATAGACCTTAATAATCGTGATATCACCATAATATTGCAATAAAATCCAATAAGGGAACATAGGAGAGTCAGAATCAGGTTTGTTATATGTTCCATCGAGAAAACCTAACTCAATATCTCCAATATCAATAACCAATGCAATATAGTAAATTACTGCCAACTCACGATCCAAGTGAATTCCTTACATCTTTGATTATATTAAAGTTGTAATCCTCCTCCTACCATAATCATTAATGGATCTATCTCCTTTACGCCATTCTCAAGTACCTCCATCAATTTTCTATCCATAAATTTATGTATACTACTCTCACCCACTAATATATGAATGATATTTCCTTTATATCATCCTACTACCTTCATTTGTTAAAAGTTAGAGGAGGTGGTACTAACTAGTGCTTATAAAGAAATTGTTGGTTGTTCTTCTTCTTCTCCTACATCAACTGTATATATTTGCATTTTTTTCTTACATTTGTGGCTAAGACTATACTTCTCTTCAAACCAAAAGCATAAACCTTTTGCTTGCTTTTCTTCCAGCTCTTTATTGCTAGTAACCTTTGCAACCTTTGTTTACCATTTTTTATATGATTTCATCCTATAGGCCATGCCAATATTTATGTTCATTTCTATTTGAATTGTTGACCAATACTCACTCTAAAAATTCTATATCCACTCATATTGACCTCGTACCACCTTTGAGCTACTAATTCATTTTTTTTTGGGATAAATTGTTACAAACTTTTTGGTGCCCAAATCTTCATCGAATAGTCTATCTCAGGTTTTGAGGCCTTTTAAAAATATACTTATTAGATAGGGTTCTAGTGTTAATAATTTATGAGATAGAAGATCAAATTTAGCATAATATTCCTTGACATTCCATTTTTAGCTCAACTCCTTCAAATCACCAATAGGATATTCAAAAAAATTGTCCCCAATCCTCTACTCCAAAGCCAATAAACATTCCCCCTAACTTGGTTCCTCAACTGTTAATATATTCCTTAAGTACAATTGATACCACGCTAATGCTTCTCCTTTTAAAGACATGTTCGCCATTCTAACCTTCATTTTAGGAAGGTTTGTTTAAATAAAAAAATTGTTCACATTTGAATACTCAATTCCTCAATCATTCACCCTTGAATACTGGAAAATCTATCTTTAGGACGTAGTAGGTAGAGAATATGAGTAACTACCATAGATTCCTCCACTTTCAACTTCTAATGCTCTTGGATCACCCCCATTATCCTCTTGATCCTTCTAGTTGCCTCTCTTCATCATATGCACCATCTAGTCTTTAAATTTGTATAATCTTTTTTCATACTATAACTCCATTTAACTTCATATTTTCCTCTATCTACTTTAAATTATGGGAACAAATGCCTTCTGGAATCTCTGATGATTTGTGAGTTCTGATATTAATTTGATACATGATTATTGGAAATCCTAATTGTATTGAGTAATTCAAGAAGAACTAATAATAGAAACAAGAGAGAAGAAAGTAAAGAGTCTTATATTTGTAACGTCTATTTTTCCTCCATCTGCTTCAAATTATTGAAGCATGTGCCTTTTGGCATTTTTGATGATTTGTGAATTTTGATACCAATTTGATACGTGATTATTGGAAACTTAATTGTATTGAGTAATTCAAGAAAAACTAGTAGTAGAAATAATGGAGAAGAAAGTATAGAGAGAATATATTTGTTATTTGTTGAAAATTTTGTTATTTTTTGTTACATCGTTTTTCACTACTTTCTCACATGTGATATTTAACCATTAATTGTACTACACATGTTTAACACTCTGATTGCATCAAAACCAACTTTTACTTTAGCTATCCCACTCTTTTACTACGTTGTTGCTTATTCATCTTGTCTCCTCCTAGTCATTGTCTTCCACCTTTCATCACTTCTCTAACTCATCTTCCCCTACTAATATACATATTATATGGGAGTGCAAGAGCTTCGTTAGAATTCTAACTTTGGTTGAAGACGAACCTTTAGCTTCCATTCTCGTTGGAGCTATAATATCATTATGCTATGTTAGGGTTTCAAATCCTTCCTAACCATAATAAATTAACTTTTACTTCCTTTATACTATTTATTTACATGTCAAAACTGCTAAATTTTGAGATTATTCAAAATTATACACACACAAAAATTTGTATTCAATTGTTTCAAAGAAATATACACAAAATTTCATCCATATCCGACTAACAATAGGTATAATGTGTACAATTATTCTAACTATGAAAGTAAGAACTTATGTAATATGAATAATGATATGTCCTCTATTTAACTCATCTATCATCTTCCATCAATGTTACCTCTTACCATAATATTATGGACTAAAGCTGGAGTAGTAACATAGACGTATAATATTGGAAGTGGAAAGTCCAATGTCACATAAATTTTAAGAAAGGGATGAAACTAAAAAACAAAAAAGATGTTATTCATCAATTTCACAAAGATTTATGATAATAACACTCTAGGATTATAAGAATCATGCAATTAGTAATTGTATAATCCTAATCAATTTGTATCTTAGAAGAGGATAAAAAGGAAAGAAAAAAGTTAGATAACATTTGTTTAGAAATTGACATACTCTTTTTCATTTCTTATTTCGTTTTAAAACTAAAATGAAACAAAATAATTTGATAAATAAACTTACAATTGATTGACTTTATTGGAATACTGTATCAAATATAATCAATAATCTCTAACCATTTTTCTGCTTTCGATTACATTAAAAAAATATATTCACTATTCATTGAAATTTTTATTAAATCAAATTAAAATTATCATACTTTTTATTATTATTATAATATTCTCAAATATATTAAACTCAAGATAGAAGTTCCTACTAAAATTTAATAATTGTAAAATTTTCAGTAATTATTTTTCATATTTTGTGCATCAATTAAATGTTACTGACTTAAAATTAAACTCAACTTTTAAATTCAACTCCAACAAATTAAACTTGATCTAAAATAACAGTTTATTATAATTATTTAAACCATTATTTTGAGTCAAGTTTAATTAGTTGAATTATCATATCATCAACATTTAATTGATGCATATATGATGCTTATACTATATATATTTTATCATTATTTTTAATGATAATTCAAAAGAAATTTTTTTAAAAAGTTAAAAATTATAAAAATTTTGAAGTTTGCAATTTTTGAAATTACTTAAATTATAACGAAAGTCTTTATTTTTTATCCTTAAAACTAAATTTCTTAATTTGCTTCTTGAAATTTCTTATCCTCATTCCTTGGGAAGACTGCTTATATACTTTACCTAATTCATTCATTTCGGGTCCACACAAATGATAATAAGACATAAGATTAACAGCCAAAAACATCAAAGTAGATTGCGACAATCCTCTAATGTTTTACTATATAGGAAACAGTCTCCATCTCCACATGCTGAATAAACCAAAGCTTGTCTGTACATGTATGTTTCCTCTGTAATGAATAAGTCTTAAGGTCTTTATTTTATTATTAATCTCCAAACGAAAGCATTTTGAGACTAACTGTACGTGGAAAAGGCTAATTAATTCAGGACTCATTTAGCTTTAGCATTGGAGAAGGAGGAAGAATCCGGTAAGCCCCATACCTTTCGCTGTTAATCAACTCTAAGTTTGACCGGCGGGGACTGAACATGGCCAGCGGCGAGCACCCACTTACCACCTCATCGCCGTTGTCGATCTCCGACAGAACTTTGTAGAATAAATCCACGTCGCAGGGAAGCAACAAAGGACCTTGGCTGTTGTAGCCGTACTCCATTTCGGCGTCTTCAAGCAACATCCTGAACAGAGGGTGGCTAGCGTACTTGGTCTTCATCACAAACCTTTGTTTCTGGGGTCCTACGTAGACCGAGAAACAACCCTCTGGAGTTAATTTAATACTCTTTTTATTATCGTTCTTCTTCCTGCAACTACCCTGATGATTATGATGATCTTCTTCGTCCATTGACGACTGCGATCTGGTGCAGTTCCACGAGTTGCTCTTTGACAAGGTGTTTGGAGATTTCTTTCTGCGAATTGCACCCATTGAACGACACCTATCCCATGCCTTGCGGAGCAGGTTTCCCTTCCACCTACCCTTCAGGATATCCATTGACATTTGAGCAATAAGGGATTGCTATGGAAACCGATATATGAGTTGAATTGAGGTATCTGTGTAGAAGAAGACAGAAGGTTTATAAAGGTTTTAGAGAGAGGGGAAGGGCGAGACTTGAGAGATGTATAAGGTGAGGGTTTAGGTTTGTGGACGCTGCAGAAGAGATAAGATAAATATGGAAGTTGGGAGAGAATTGAACCTATCCCTAATCAACACATAGGCTTTGGCCAAGAAAGCATTTACAACTTGGAAGGTGGCAATATTATATTTATACTTGTGCTAATATATTTAAGAGATCTCTTGACCAGTATTAAAATGGAATATTTATGTTCAAATAATTTTATTTATAGGAATTATTTATCTTTCTTTTTATATATATGTAAAGAGATCTTTTAATTATAAGTGAAATTTAGTTACTTTTTATTATTAAAAATTTTCACACTTAAACTATAACGTGATCTTTTAATTATGCATGGAATTGAATTAATTTTCTTTTATATCTATTCTATTTAACAACAACAACAATAAGAACATCATGTAAAAATTTCATTGAGATGCAAGATTTAGATATGACCAATAGTATGCAGTCTTACTCCTAATTAATAAATAGATTCTTTTCAAAATATATATCCATTTTATTTGCTAAAGTAAATAGCATGTTCATACTAGTGCAATTTCTTATTTTACTTGTTGATATAAATTGAGTTATATAATAAGTGTCAATTATTGGGCTATTTTCTAAAAATTTTAAGGTATATATTATTAGCACAGAAAATCGATAATTTCTAAATTTAAATTATGGTTACCATTTTTATATTTTCTAAAAAAAGAGTGATAAGATATATGTGTTTATTTGCAGGAAAAAAAGGAAATAATGGAAGAATATAATAAAGATAAATATCAAGTCCCTGATTTTGAATGTACTTGGATTTAATTATACGAGTGGACAACAAGGGAAGGTTATAATAGAAAAAGTTAGAGACTATATCACAATGAATCTTCCCATTAGAATTTCTGATTCAACACCAAGACATATAATCTATTTTAAAATAATGGTAACCGTAGTGAAAAGCAATCGCGATGATATTGTGCCCTTATAAGCCAAAGGGAGACTTTGACTGGAGGTGCTAGTATGGAGGTCATACTTTGAAGTGGGTTGGGGTGATGTGTTCTAGGTGAGAAAAAAGAAAATGAGGAGATTTTTCTCCCGACTCTAAGTCAATGTCTTTAGTATTTAATAATACAATGTGTTGTCTCCGTTGAAAAGTATTAAAGCTATTTATTTATATTGACGTATCTGTTGTTTGAGAATATGTTATGTGAAACATGTGATTACAATCATTTGCTCAAAATCATGGTTCATTGGTCAATTTATACTACTCTTTTATTTTGTTTTTAATTTTTGTCATATGGTTGACACAATTTGATGAACATGAACCATGTTATCGTAAAAAAGATGAGTAGTTAGATAAATCGTTTTTGAACTAGCCTGTGGCCCGATTGGGCCTGTAGCCCGCCCGTGGTCTCGTTAATACGGGCCAAAATCAGACTGGACTAAAATTGACATTCTTATGAGTAGTTTAATAATTCATACTCTTATCTCTAAAATTAAAAAACAAAAAATTCAAAATTTCAATTGAATTAGATGAAATTTTGTTTAGAAAAAAAGTTATTCCCTATTTTGTTGTTCTTTGTTATTTTGACTTAAAAGATAACTCATATGTGTTATATCTAACGAACAACGATTTAAATTTTACATTATTATCGAAAGGAGTTTCTATTAATGATTAAAAAATAAAATTAGTGTGGTTAATTTAAATACAAAAATTTTAAATCGTTTAATTGTTTATTTTAATAACTCTTTTTATTAAAAACTGACTAATTTATTAATTGATTGACCAATTTTAATAAACTAATATATTTTTATAAATTATAAGAAGTTGTTTGATTTTTATTTAACGGTTTCTTTCTTCAATTAAATTTCAATTTCTTCACTGTGTAAGGATATTTTCCTTTCTAATCATATTTAAAAACAATTAATGTTGTTTAATCTTTTATTATATATGGTTTTTTAAAAATCTAAAGCTATTATTTTTTTTTTGAAATTTATATCTCTTATCCCTTTAGTTTGGGGGGATTCGTTTTTATTTTTTATTTTTTTGATTTTTTGATTTTTGTTTTCAAATTTAGAAAAAAGTATTGTTTGTTTGAATTTTTAGTTTCTGTTTTTTGGTTTTGGTTTCTTCTATTTTTTAAAAATTATGAAAACCATAAAAAGTAGGTTTTTTTTAATTTTTTTTTCATAATTTGATTTACTATCATTTAAAAATATATTATTTAATTATTTAAAAATATGAATAATTTAATTCAACATTATATTTATATAATTAATAAATTAAAATTAATTACCAATAAAATTATGAATAATTTAATTATGTATAATTTAATAAAATAAAATAACATAATTTTATTAATAATTTATTAATAAATACCATATAAGAGATTAAATAATTTTATTTAATTAAAAATACTTTATTTTTAAGATTTATCTTAAATGTAATTATTATGAGTGATAAAATTATAACTATATTAACATTAACAAATAAACAAGTTTTTAATTTTATTTTAAAAATATAAACTAAAAACTGAAAAAAGAAAGTTAAAATTAAAATAAAAAACAAAAATAGAACCAAAACGATGCCTTAATTTTCTGTCCATATTTAAAACAATGATTTGGACAATAAAATCATTAATTTCTCTTGCATTTGTTGAAAAATCGTCTTTAGTTGCCTCCGATGTGAACGGAGAGTCTTCTACTACCACAAGCGGAAACTTACATGTGCGTGGCCTACCATCGATAATTTCCGTTGTCAACCATGGCGGCTGGCCCTGGATTTCGACTTTTGAATTCCTCATGAAAATTCTAAACGGAAAAGCGGAGATGCGTGAAACTTTAAATTTTTGCAAATGGTACAGGTGATATTATGATAAGTAATCGACAATCAGCGTCGCAACATAAAGTTTCTTTCCTAGTACGCCAAAATGATGATGTTTTTAACTGCTTCTTTATTCATGAAACACGAATATGATGTACGTACCAGGAAAGAAACGATGTTTTTGACTTCTTCTTTATTCATTAAACACGACGTCCTGCAAAACTTTTGCTAGATTTCAAACTACGAGTGTCAAGAACATGTCTAATTTGGCTGCCTTAGAATCTTCGATGAACACATTAAAAGGCTTTTAACCCACCCTTTACTTGTATTAGCAATACCTGACAATTTGGACAGCAGCCATGTTCGGTTAAAGAGGGTTTATATATTGTAACAACCTCTTCTATTATTAATCTCTAAACGACGAAACAAGCACGAGTACACTCTTGATGTGTGTAACAAAAATCGAAGAACTGACACCTGCAGCTTGCTTGCTATTTGACTAAGTCCTGCGCATAGCTGCTAACTCTAAACGGAACTTCTTTGTATATACACATGGTCCTTGTCCTTCCCCGATTCTCTGAGCTCTTTTTTTTTAACGTATAAAGAGAAAAAGAGTACACATATTATAAAATAAGTTTAGAAAAATAGATCTCCCACGTATCCTCTAAAAAAAAAGACTATGACATTCTTTAGATGTAATATCAACATAAGTGACACTAATGTTATAATGACCTGTTTGGGCTGTGAGTAAGTCCGCGTATCTGTTGCTCTCTCAATAAATGTGACGATAAACATCAAACCATTTCTGACTAAAAAATTTCAAGATACCCATGACGATCGGGTTATTCGACTGAGAACGGGTGGTCGCAAAAGAGAGAAATTGGTATATCCTCAACGAGTCCACTTCCAGCTTAATCCTACGAAAGCCCAACTTTCAAGCCAATGAGAGATTGATATAGACAGCCCAGAGTTTCGCGGACAATGCTGTGCACCAACCTATGTTCTGTGTGAAACCTCAACGCTAGTTACCATCATTATCTCGGATGAGGCCTTCTGTTGTCGCCGTGAACTTGGTACGATTGCATGCCCCATCGGTGCTCAATTTAACCCAACCTGACGGTGGTGGACTCCACTCGATGAGTTGTTCCTGACAAGGACGGATGCCGGTAATGACTAGCCTTTTGAACCTAATCTGCAAAAGACAAAATGAGAAAAGTGGGTGAGCTTGGTTGCACAAAATTAGAATAAAAAATAAACTTATTCCTCCAAATCTAGAGGAACCAACAGGTTAATAAAAAAAAAACGCCCAATTTTGTCCCTAAACTTACCGACGCTAGTGGAGGTTAGTGAGGAGCCAATCGTTGGTGGAGAGAGAGAAGGATGACCAAGTACGAAACCAACAGGTCAATCCAAACACATTTTTAATACATGTTTGGAGATCCTAAGATCTACTCAAGTGGTCTCCTCTCTTTGGCTTTGGCATGGCGGCATTTGCGTACGTATAACTTGGAATGGAAATGTGACATCTAGAGAAGGGTCTACCATGGAATGGCACGTCGAATACTTCCCCATTTCCCTACTATTCTACGGACTTAGCTTTCAAGTTTCAACTCTATCGATGTCTATAGATTAGTTTTGTTTTCTATGTGCTTGTCGGCATCCTTGACGACCTTTCAGCCTACAAGGGAAATTGTTTGACGATACATACGAAATTATTTCTTAAATTTTAAAAATTAAACTCTATCATTTTCATATTTAAAGGTTAAGTGATTAGGCATTGTGGTTAAATGGACGTGAATTCATATTAAATCATGTATGTACAGAAAAAGAAAATGGTAGAGTCATAATATTATCTCATCAAGTCCAGAATATATTTTAAAAAGAATCCATGTTTAACTTGTAAGTTTTTTAGAGCACCTAACATATCTCATCAAGTCCAGAATATATTTTAAAAAGAATCCATGTTCATGCTTGTTAGGTGCTCTAAAAAACTTACAAGTTAAACACTTAAAATTAAGTTTAGTATATCTTAAAATTAAGGTGGAATTTTTAATTTTTAAATTTTATTTTAGTTAATTTTTTAGAATCTAATATTAAGTCAAACTTTTAAATTTTTTAGTTAAATCAATCCAAATCTAAATTAATATACAAGAAGGTATAAATCTATACATATCATTTTTTATAAGGACCATGACATTTAATAACAATTAAATTGAATTTGCTAATTAATCTTAAATCTTTAATTCATTTGATAATTTACTTAAAATATATATTTAATAAATTATTATATATATCTGACAATTTAAGTAATTCGAAGTCAAAGAAAATAATGATTAATACAAATATAAATAATAATGATAATGACACCGTTTTGAGTTTTGACAAGGATATCTCAATAATTACCAAATATAAAATTACCAACGATAGCAAATGTCTCAAAGGCTCCAGTTTTCGTATCCCCATCTATTGACTTTGCATGGCTTTCATCGTGGTTCCTAGCATTTGACTTGATGAGAAGTTGCCTACTGGGTGGAGATTACTTTTAGGAGCAGAACCAACATGGCAAGATTCAAAGAGCATATCATATAGCCAATTTCAGGATTTCGGTTTATATTTAATGACATATTTTCAGACACTTTTAAATATATTTTTAAAGATTCCTTTACTTAGAGAACAATACTTCATTTCCAAGGTCTCTTTAGAGAAAAATATTAAAGAGATTAGAGAAGAATGTTTTGTATATGCTTATATTGAATTAATATGAATAATCGAGCATTAGATAAAATGTTTTTTTAATTAATATAGAGAATTAAAATAAATTCAAAATTTTCTAATAAATGAACAAATACAAAATGACCACGAGTTAAATGTTGGAATATAAAAATAATGTATGAAAAAATTGCAAAATTATATCATTTTTTCTTTAATAAAAGATAAATTGTGTGAATACTAATATTTACTTTAAAATATATAATAATTTTATCACATATTCAAATTACAAAGTAAATGTAAAATGAGAAAATTTAATCAAATAATTATTGACGAAAGAGGAAAGTAAACCTCTTTAGGTCCCATACGCATCATCAGCTAAGAGTCCATTTCAATCCTCTCAATCACATCCACTGTCACTTACGCATAACTTATCTCAGGTTTATATAAGCAAGAAAAAGGTGAGAATTGGCCCTCTCTAGACGGAAGTTGAAAACGTAAGAGATGGATTAGATCATCATCTTTAATCGATTAAATGGGTATGCAAATCCTTAATTAGATTCGTTTTGTTCCAAGCAAGTCAAGCCGGAACTTTACTTCCATTATGATGATGCCTTTCTCTTTGGTGTTCGATTTAAACAAGCTAATGGGATGTTCAAACCAAAAGAACCGGAAAGACTAGACTTCAACAACTGAATCATTAAGTGCAAGAATATTGATTGCTGCTAATTGCAGTCAAACTCATAATTCTTAATAATGACTTTTAATCTCTAATCTTATCACCGGCTGAATTGGGTTCATCTTTCAAAATCTTGTGAATTGTTCACGCGGAACTAGACTACGCTGCCTCGACATATTTATCACGAGTGTAATTGATGTGCTGATTATTTAGCATCCTATGCAGAGTACTTTGTCTTAGGAATTACTCCCTCTGTTTCATAATAAAAGTCGTTTTAGAAACATTTTAATTATTCAAAATAAGTGTCATTGTTGACTTTGT
>JANZLD010000006.1:74723852-74738222 GCA_026413575.1 Erythroxylum carthagenense
TATAATGGGCCGAAACTTATTGGGCTTTAATGGGATTAGGTTTTCTCTATAAATAGAGAAACTTAGGTCTCATAATAAGGGGGATACCATTGTGATACCGAACCTTAGCCACCATCCGAGAGAAACTTGTGCGACATTCGGAAAGAGTTTCAGGACGTGCTAGCACACGATAGCCGCAGCCCAGATCATGGATACTGGTAGAGGATATTCGCGTGTAGCAGTGTCTACAAATCCAAAAAAGCAACCGCCAATCCTCGTAAATAAAGGTATTTTTCGCACATCCTATACGTTTTTGGTTATACATCGTGTTGTGTTATGATCTTTTCTGCAACGTATTGTGAATACTTAGGCCATACGCGATCCAACATTAACTTCTTTTATCGAATGATTTTTTTCAAATCATTCGATTTCCTTATATTCCTTATTGACCTATCTTGATGTTTAACCATTTTTATTGGTTTCTCCCCACATTTCACATTATTTACAATCTCCACTTTTGGAGTTGGTAACACATTCATCAAATCTAACTTGTATCTTCTGAACATATTAGTATAGAATGTAGTATGGGTCTAAGTTCTTCTCGTAATAGCAATAGTGTTATCCCAAATTCAAGAGCCCAATAATGTAGTTGGATACTTTACAACAGATAAAACATATGCACTCGCTATAATATGTTCATTTTTCTCATGCCTGAGTTTCATATCTATCTGACTCTAGTATTCATTTCTGATTCGTACCATATTCATTCATTCTTAACAGTGGAACTTTTGTTCTACTCGATATAATTTAGTGAAAGTCTTCATCGAAAGAAGATGTCTCTCCGCAATCATCTATATTGTTCACATAATCCTTATTAATCAACTATTTCCATCTTTGCTTTTCAACCATATTACCATATCTCACATGACCATGATGTTCTATAAATTAAAACTTAATGAAACAGTAGGCAAGTTCCTTTACTTTTATACTTTAGTTCATATCATCAAGATTATTACATCTTATTTAGAGATTTATTTTCAAGAAATAACCAATTAATATCTTAAGCTAATGATAATTTGATCTCAGTTCATTCTCGATAACATTCTAGCATTATATGATTATACAAAAGTTACTTTTCCATAGTAGTTATCATTTTAGCGCATCCACATAATTTCATGCTTCCACTACGCTACTCTGAGTCATATCAAAATTTGAACCATGGGGACCATGATTTAAGAGCATTCAATACATCATTGATCACTTTAAGTACCATTAAAGTACATAATACATATGCGTTTAATAACATCATTCGCTAAGGTAATCGCATTATTGGATATGCATTCCCAATAACTTATTAACTTTACCTTGAGGACTTCTACATATCTCGTTATCATTTATTTCATCTTAGTTACGTACGTTCTTAATCAATTCAAAATTATAGATGCATAACCATCATGAAATTTCAATCTTAAATCCACTGACATAATCTTATGCTAAATCATAACTCTTATCACATTAAGCAAACAACCATTTTAATTCCAAGTTCAACCTCTCAATTTTATAGTAGATTTTGTTTTCTTTCAAGTTTGCTTGTACACTTTCAATCCTATCATTCCTACCCGTGTCCTTATTTCTTTCTCAGTCAATTTACAAAAATATTTTTTCATCCATATCAATTCAAAGTATATAACCACAACACAATACTGATGTCATCTTCACTGATATAACCACAAATACAAATGCACTGAGTCTTGTCTAACATATCAAACCATGAACTATTTCATATTTCTAGTTATCCACAAACTTTCATTTTCTTACTCTCTAATAGATCATCATTCCTCTCATTGTTTTTAATAGCTCATGCTCTTAACGAATATTCATGTATGTGACTTATGTAAATATGACTCAGACTAAAGATCCGTTGCCACTAGATGCTATGACATATTTGAGATGCATGTATCTTGACACATATATGAAAAATTGCCCATGTAAGATACTAAATCTGGGCTCTGATACCAAAATATAACACACCACTCTCATAGGGCATATTCCCAAATGTAACGACGATATTCAAGAATATACTCTACGGAGATGGTACATTAAAACTATCAAAATAATACATTACAAACTTTTCACGCATCAGACATATCTTAAGCAACTCATATTTCATTTTGGCCCATTTCAATACAAACATATTCAATAAAAAAGTCATTACATTTCATAATTCATGTGTACATAATACAACAGTTGCATAATGTAAGCTTAATACAAATTAACTAAAGATATATGCAGGTGCTAGCTAATCCTAATCCCTAACTCATGCTCATTTATGGTGGCTTAACTCCAATTGGTCTAATAGGATAACTCTTTTAAACCTAGAAAGTCACGTTACAATTTTTGATGAGTTTTGCGAACTCAATGAGTGAACCATGATGATCTCACTCAAGTCAAATACATAAATATCACCCAACTAAACAATTTCACAAACATTTTCCATCTCAATAAGATTCTTTCAGAACATGTATAACCCAATCAATCACATTATCATGGCATATCACTTTATCATCGCAATTTAAGAAAATGTTTCATAATCATATATTTCATAATTATAAATATACAAATGCAAATGCATATGAGACTTCAGATTTGTTATTATTTGTTGTGACCGAGTGCTTTCCAAATACATATACAGATAAAGATACTAACCTATTAGGCTCAGTCAGATACAAAAATCACGGAGCAAAGCTCTACGTGCAGAATTCTGAGCTTAAAGCTCTTTCAGACTGACTACTCTGATCACAATACATTTATTTTAACATGCAATTTATGAAATGCATCAAATAACAGAATATACCATGAATAGCATTCACTTATGATGCACATACAAAATCTCATATTCATCAGACCTCAGTCTGACATTCAACTTTTGTTGAGTATTCTAAAATCATTCAGAATTCAGAAGCAAACAGATATCATTCAAATTTTAGATGCAAACGGAACACTTTCAATACATTCCCGAATCAAACTCCTCATGCCATTAAAGTTCGAAATTCACATACATATCACAAATAGTTTAATAATTGGAAGTTAAACAGAATAAATTAATCCTAGGATGATCATTTAAGTTGACTCACAGTACGCTCCCGTATATGTTATTGCCTGGATGGTCCGACAATGTTAGAATGATGACATACATCTTGAGCGTCTAAATACACATACATTGTACACATTACTAACTTGATCAATTAAATACATATTTAACTATGCACACACACATACATATATGTGCCATGTGAAATGCATGCTTAATGACTTTCTAGTATATGTTTGCCTAATCACAATTCATAATCGTTCAAACATTATCCCTTGAATATGTTTTGTTAACACTTAGGTTAATGCCTTAACTACTCTTGATCATGCTTAATATATTAACCATAAATTCAATAACCCTTTTCTAACATCATAAGAAATCACAAAATTCCCAATTCTTATTCATTCCTTCCTAATGCATTATTCATAACCTTTGGAATACATTTGCATTTACAAGAGCATCTTCATTCCTTTAACACTCCTTCATTCCAAACTTAGATACATTGATATCAAACCATCTTTTCCTTAAATTATAACATTAATTATCAATCAAACTTATCAAACATTTAACCAACTTTTTCACATCAAATTAGGTTCATTTTAAACCCCAGTCAAGTCCAAAAGCATCATAGTTAAAAGCCTTATCCTTAATTAGTTCAATAATCACACAAAAGAACATTTTCTTTACTGCCATACAATTTCTATAATCGTATATGGCTTTCCACACACGTGGGATTGGTTATCCAAAAGTTCCCATCCAATTCCTTCATTAGTTTTCCATATTTTCTCAGGACAGGTTTTGGATCAGTTTTGTATGGTCATTTTGACAAGGAAAATGAAATAATTAGGCATTACATTTTTCTAAAAATATGTTCCCATATGTCTTAAGTTTCTAACAAACTAAAGTTCATAAAATTTGATTCAGTGTTCTACAAGTTATACTCAAAATTATACAGACTATTCTCAAATAGTAACAACAACCAGTATTAAACTTCAAGACAAATTTCAAAACCCTTAGAGACAGAACTGGTAACATCTTGTTATCCATGTTAAGGTTAGAATAGTATATATGAGAAATTACTGAGAAATTATAAAGTGCATTTATGCTTATGAAAAATATGGCATACACATACATGTAAATATTGATTTTTGCACATTAAAATGATTGTATATGTATTCATTGTCATTTTCTGAGTATAATTGGTTTATAAATGTGAATTGTGGATTTTTATTGGTCTTGAAAATTCTATTGGTATGTATTAAAATTAATTTAGCAATTTTGAAAATTTGGGATATTTTGGACTAGGAAAAATGTTGACATAAGAGACCAATGGATGTGTGACATGTGCCAACATATATATATGACAAATGACTTGCATGCAATGGTGACATGTGGAGAGGTTTTATTATTACACGTTGTCATGTTTATGGTATGAAAAAATTACTGTAGCTCATTTGTTACTCTTCATCGAAAACACATATCACCAGGCTCTCTCTTTGTTCATCTAACACCGAAACAACTGATTGCTTATGGTTGAGTATTTGGCTATTGATTCTTACATCAAAGTAAGCTTTATTCACGTTTTCCTTCATCCATCGAAATCTCTTGCGACTCTCACTACCAAAAATTTAGCTGAACCAAGTAAGGTAAGATTTAAGCTTTATGATATCGTGAATGACTTTTGATGATGTTTGAGTGTTTGGAAATAGATTCATGCATGAGTGGGGTAGGAAGAAGCAATTTCAGTGATAATTAGTGGGATAGAAAGTCTACTAAAAGTGTGATATGGATGCAAAAAATGGAGAATGCATAGAAAATGAAAATGCAAAAAAATGATGAAATACATTAATGGTGATCTTTTTTTTATGTTTAGGTTTTAATATGGGATTTTGGATATGTTTGTGAATGATTGGAGCTGAAATGGAAGTAGAAAAGATGATTTATGCATAAGATGTGTTAGTCGTAAAAGGTAGGAAGCTAGAAAAAAATGAAAGAAGAAGAAAAACCCGCGTTTTTTTAATTTGGAGAAGAGAAGAGGAGTTGCACCGAAGGCTGACTGAAGGGAGACTATTTTGAACATTCTTCATTCATTTTGTTATAACTTCTTCTCCTGACCTCCAAATGACATAGGAGATATGAGTTGTATAACTTTGAGTGCATAATCATGCACTAACCAAAATTTTAAATGTACTTAGTCTGTAGTATGTTGAGCATAACTCATAGAATAATGAACCTAATTGTATGATCTTCGCGTCATTAGAAACTTAAGACATATGAGAACAATTTTCTAGGAGGAAGTGTTACCAAATTACTCCATTTTCCTTGTCAGAATGATTATGCAAAGTGGACCCAAAGTATGGTTTTTTTAAAATTTGGAATGATCAATTGGGTTATGAAATTAGTTTCAAATTGTTTTTATTGTGGTCTAAACCCTTAGTGCAAATTAACTTATGTGAGTTTTGATATATGAATGATATTGTGACAAGAATAATGATGAGATACCCGAGATTATCATTAAACATGCGTTGTATATATTTCATATACATAGATGTGCAAAAATGAATACTTATACAATTGTGTAAAATTGTGATATATGTAAATGTGTTTTACATGATATAAAGGAGCATTTAGAGCACCATCATCCAGACATTGCCAGGACTTCAAGACAATAGCTTTATGGAGTGATTTGTTAGTAACCTAGACAATCTCAATTAATTATTTGGTTGTCTAAATTATGTTATGAATTGTTTATGATTGTGAATTGAATTGTGTTAATTCCGAACACTAAAGGTCCAATAAAAAAAGTGATTGGGACTGTGATATTTGAAGTTCTTTTTGAATGTGAATTTGAATTGACTATGTGTTTACTCAACATGATTGTTGAATGTCGGACCAAGGTCCGATGATAATTGTGATTTAAATTGTGAATGATTGATTGAATATGAGTGATGTATTTTATTACATGAATGCATAATCAGATAATGAGAATTGTGACATGGGTAGCTACCGAAAATGAGCTTTAAGCTCAAATTGTGATTAAGAGCCAAAGACTCTTTCTGTATAATGAGCCCTGTATCTCCAACGGATAAAGGATAGTCTTAATGAGCTCAGCATCCACAATAAATACAGGACAGTTTAGGTACTTAATCATAATAACGTAAAAATTGAAAGTGAGTCTCACAAGCATTTGCATATACACTTTATACATGTGTTTGACTGACTGAAATATAATGTGGTCATGTATTTGAATAAAAATGGGATATGTGATGCTATATGCTAAATGAAAATATGTAAATTATGTGTTTACATGTATTGATATGTGATATGAATTGAGTAAACTATTAAGGATGATTGCATCACTAAATTCACAAAACTTATCAAAATTGCAACGCTAATATTTTAGGAATAAGAGAGGACATTAGCGACAGAGAGACTCTACAAGAAACATAATTCTTATATTTTATAAAGAAGAATGACTCAAAGGTTAGTCGACTGAGTCTGAATGATTTAGTTAGACTTTTTAATTAATTCCTCTTTCACCAAAAGATAATTAATTAAAATTATCTTTTGGTGCAAGTATACTAACAATAAATTTCACCATAATTAGGTGGCATTCAAAATAATAGTAACAAGGAATGTGATCGATCTAGGAACATTTAACCATCTTCTTTATGCTTGTGATTGTGAATTATCTTCAATCGAAATTATGTTAAAACAAGTGGGATCCACAATTTTTTGGCATTGTTCTGTGTGATTGAGACGGCAACGTTTAGAAGGAATGATGATTTAAGACTTAATCGGACGTTCCTTTAGGACACGACGTTCCATTAGGACACGTCTCAAAAGCCTAGTGGCCTCGCGCAGTGCGCCGTTGAGCGTGACTTGCACGCGCCAACCGCCTTCTATTTATGCTTCGAACCACGTCAGCTTCGTACTTATATCCGACATTGACAAGAAAGGGAGAAAAAGGCGAGAGGAGACAGATAGAAACAAATTTTGTTACGGTGAAATCCGACGGCCTCCTACTCTGACGACGGTTGGTTATTCCGATCAGTACTTCAGATCTCGGCAGCTATATACGTCGATTCTGTTTCTGTTGTTTTGTGATAGTGCGCTATGGACGTTAAAGTTAAGGAAGAGGTTCTCGAAGCATCGGGAATGTCGCGACCGGTTCTCGGCACCGACACCGACGCCGCTGCGAAAGGCAATTTTTCAGTTATTGAGCTTAGTGATAGCAGCTGTAGCAGCAGCAGTTCAGACTCGGACTCCGATGCCGAGGAGATCGTTGGCGGCTTCTTCGCCGAAGATTCTTTCTCTGGAGAAGGAGGTTCGAAGAAGAAGAGAAGGAAACTGGACGAGCTGGGAGTGGTGTTGCCGGTGGGGTTCCTGGCACCATTGCCGCCGCCACTGGAAAATGGGAGTGTGACTTTGGTGGGTCAGAGTTGTAAGCAGTTCTGGAAAGCTGGTGACTACGAGGGTGCTCCTTCTGGTGATTGGGGTTTAAATTCCGGTAAAAATCTTTTCTTTCCCCATATTTTGCATGTGAAGCTTGTTAAATTCAATATCTCAAGAAACTAACTTCCCGTTTGCATGGGCATTAAAAGAGTCGTTATTTTTTTTTTTTTCCCCTTCCGCATAAGTCAGGTTATGCCAGAATTGGCAACTATTTTCTATCCAAACAAGCATTAGAGATTCGTGGGTTTCTTTTAGTTTTGTCTTGCATGTTGTTACATGGTTTATGTGAACTGGGAATGCTTTATCTTGTAAAAATTATATACAAATCCCCCGCCACTTACATCTACCAGGATTTGACCTTCTTTCTTAGTAATGCGAGCTTCTACCACTTTCCCTTAAGAAATCCTATTCATTTGCTTTTAGCATTCTCTATAAATTCACATTCTATGTAATTCGGTGTGTTTTCTAGATCTGAAGTCTTGCATTGTTGTTTTCTTATTTTGCAAAGTTCAATGACCGTACTTTCTTGTTTTTTAACAATCTACAGGCGGCATGGATCATGTGAGAGTTCATCCCAAGTTTCTGCATTCAAATGCAACCAGTCATAAATGGGCCCTTGGCGGTAAAAATTTCTAGTCTACCTCTCTGATTGTATAATTTGATAGCAAAATATTTGACGTTGTTTCTTATGAGTTTTTAGTTCATTAACCTATATGGTGCTTTGATTTTGCAGCTTTTGCTGAACTTTTAGACAACTCATTGGATGAGGTACACAACTTTTTGTTATCTTGCTGGTGAAGTTTCTCTTTGCATTATAGGATGGTTTATTAATTTGATGCCAGGTGTGCAATGGAGCTACGTATGTCAATATCGACATGATTACTAGTAAGAAGGATGGTAGCAAAATGTTGTTGATTGAAGGTGAAGTTTTGTAGATTTTGAATTTTCTATTCCTAACGCCAATAATACTATCCTTTTGGTGCTGGTTTCAAGCAGCTCTCCAATTAATTATATTCGGCCTGATCTATTATTTATTTATTTATTTATTTATTTTTTGCAGATAATGGGGGTGGAATGGGTCCAGATAAAATGCGGCATTGCATGTCGTTGGGGTATTCTGCAAAAAGCAAAGAAGCTAACGCCATTGGGCAGTGTAAAGAACTATATCTGTGGAGTGACTCTTTCTGAGCTTTTATTGCTTGTTTTACATGTTTCTTTATTTGTTCACTCTTGTCATCAGATGGCAATGGATTCAAAACAAGTACCATGAGGTTGGGAGCAGATGTCATTGTGTTCTCACGTTGTTGTGGAAAAGATGGAAAAAGGTTTTTTCCTCGGTTTGCTTAATAATTACAAGTGCTTGTCATTGTCACTTTCTTAGCCAACAGGAAGTATTACCCATAAGGTGCTAGGAACCTGAAAGACACAATGACTTCGTCATTGGGTCCATCAATGAGACATTTCTATTATAGCTTTGATCCTGGTCATTGTGTCTCATGATTAGGCAATTCTGTTATAGCTTTGATCCTTTTAAAAAATACATTGGAGGTGGTTAAATGCCTGATTGACTTTTCTATTATTTTTATCAACCGAATGCCACTAATAGCCTTGCTTTTGAATTTAGGCCTACGCAGAGTATCGGATTGCTATCATACACTTTTCTGAGGAGCACTGGGAAGGAGGATATTGTGGTTCCCATGGTAACACTCCATGTATTTAATAAGTACCAAAAGAATTTATGATCATCAATCTATGTGCTCTGATTCATGTCGGTCTGTCTATAAAGAAGAAGTTTTTTTTGTCAAAACTCTCTTTTTGCCAAAATTTTCAATGCTTGATACACATTCTTTCCATTTCTTTAGCAGCTTTAACATTTTGAGGTATAGAAAACTGGTAACAAACTATAGCTGTGAATCACATTTTCTTTCACTGGAAAAATAATTGTAGGACCTCTGCTTACGGGGCACTAATTACGGTATAGTTTCTGAAAACATTTTAGTAATCCTTTCATCGTTGTAGCTTTAATTAGCTCATATGCATTTATTGTTTCATTTATGCTGCATGGCATCTTCAAGTAATTCTGTCATTCATTGCCACCTATATGGGCGCATTTTGGATCATGGGCATCTAGCTTACAAGTAAGACTGGATGTTTTCCAATGTTCCACATAAAATGTGAATTCCATGTTTACTTTTTGAAAACTTATTATTGCAGACTTATATTAATGTCCTGTCTCTCTAATCTTTTGCTTGTTGAAATTTATATGAAAAGCTCGACTATGAGAAAGAAGGGAGGGGATGGAACAAAATGTTGCGACTTTCTGCTGATGATTGGAATAGAAATGTAGAAACAATAGTTCAATGGTCTCCATTTTATAGTGAGGCTGACCTTCTTTGCCAGGTGATTCTTCGCACTTAAATGGCTACAATGAAACCCTGAAATAGCTGCATATCTTCTTCTTCTTGTTATAAATGCAACTTGATGACTAATGATCATGCTTTTATGGCATCATTGCTTCTGTTAAATTTCTGACTACCTTCATGCACGTAAAGGTTGATGCTTAGAGTATTCAGCAAGTCTGTGGCCTTTGACATTATCATACAATGTTGGAATTTGTGGAATTGAGCAACAAAAAGTTGTAGTAATGTTAATCAGATTAACATTCCTCGTGATATCTTACTTTCCAGTCATTAGACTAAGCATGGAGTTTGAATTTAGTCAACGCATAGATGATCAAATAGCTAGTCCAGACACTGATTTAGTGGTTGTACTGGAAGAATAAAATAGTGGAAATTTCCTCATGTAGAAATAATTATGCTGGCCATGCAACTGTTTCATACTAACTTCTTTCCATGTGGCTTGTTGAAAAGAAGTGTGTAGATACTCCCTACACAGTTTCAACCTTTTATTCCTATTCCCTGATTGGTTAAGGATGTTGTCAGCCTGGAGTATGATCATAAAATTGAATGTGCGAGTTATATCTTGTGTGTGACTTCATGTCTATCAGTCCATGTACGTTACTAACGGCCATCAATTTGTTCCTCATTTTGCAACAAAGGTTACATGATAGCTTATGTCTTTAAGTAGTAATTTTGTGATTTGTGATTAACCTGTTATTTTTTGCATCTTATAGTTCAATCTGATGTCAGATCATGGGACACATATAATAATATACAATCTTTGGGAGGATGATGAAGGATTATTGGAACTTGATTTCAGTGCTGATGATCATGTACATATTCAATGACTGTCCTTTATAATTTGTTCTATTTTGTAATAAACAATACAAGCTCTTCATATTGAGGGTTTCTTTAATGCTTGTTGTATGATGCGGAAGGATATCCAACTTAGAGGCGTCAACCGAGATGAGAGGAAAATACAGATGGCTGCAGAGTTTCCCAATTCAAAGCACTTCCTTACCTACAGGCACTCACTAAGGGCAAGTATTCTTGCTCACTTGCTTTCTATAACTTGGATTACCAAGCTCATCGCATCGTCTTTATCTTGGGCACATGACCTTATGATGATTTTTTGATCCTTGTTGCTGACAGAGTTATGCCTCTATTCTCTATCTGAGACTTCCTCCCGGATTTCGAATTATTCTTCGTAAAAAAGATGTGGAGCACCACAATATAGTAAATGATATGATGCTGTCTCAGGAGATAACCTACCGACCACAACCTGGTGCCGATGGGGTTCCAAAGGACGCAAATGTAATTCACTACAGCTGTTTTCTTCTCATCTTTGCTCTTTCGAATATATTTCTGAATATTTCTGTCTCCATATTTTCAGATGGCTGCAGTTGTAACTATTGGGTTTGTGAAGGATGCGAAACACCATATTGATGTTCAGGGGTTCAATGTTTATCATAAAAATCGTCTCATTAAGGTTTGACTGTTTTGTAGTAGCGGTTTTTTTTAATAGCTCCCTTTCGTTTCGCAAAACTTGTTTTCTAAAACAAATATATTTAGGATTCCATAGGTCATTGTGGTTGTCTATATAAATTTATTAGCTAATTTTATAAAAATTTAATGAACCACTTGTTTTTTACAGCCATTTTGGAGGCTTTGGAATGCTGCAGGAAGTGATGGTCGTGGAGTTATAGGTACTTTTCTTTTTGAAATCTCCTTGCATCTTAACAAAACCCTAATGTGTTTATGATATATTTTGTCTTTGCTGGTAGGTGTGTTGGAAGCCAATTTTGTTGAACCTGCTCATGATAAGCAGGGTTTTGAACGCACAACAGTTCTTGCAAGGCTTGAAACTCGTCTAATCCAAATGCAAAAGACTTACTGGTTTGGTTCCTTTTTCTCTAGATCTTGTGCTAGTATTAATTGCTATTGAGGCGTACATTACTCTTGGGAACTTGATTCATTTAAATGTCCAAATTGTAATTTTTATAAATCCCCACTTAATCAGGTCTTCTTACTGTCACAAAATTGGCTATGCTCCAAGGAGAAACAAGAAACAGTGGCAGGATTCTTCAGACAAAGGTATATTCCAGAATCTTAAAGTATTCTGATTTTCATCTCGCATGAAATATCCTGTTTTGTTACTCATACAAGTGGTCGTCAATGTTTTATAATGAACCTTTACACAGTTCTCAAAAATTTTCATGGCTTATGCAGGAGTATCTCCTGAATATCATCCACACACATCATCCCAATCCAAGAAGCACAAAACAATGAGTGGGAAGATATCTCCTCTCAACTCTGGCAAGGGGAACAATAAAGCAAAGACAACACCTTCATCTAAAGGAACCAAGTCTTATGAACTTTCTTCACCATCTGCTGCAGATGGCAGTGATAATGATACACACAACACTTCTCCTGGAGGACAAGCAAATGGTAGCACTTTGAAGGCTTCTCAGGAAAAGAAACCTATTGAGAGTAATAGACTGCGTAAAACTAGGTTGTCTTCATGCTCGGAAGATAGTAGATCTCAGCAAGATAGCATTTCAGGAGGAAAAAGAACTGACCGAGCTGTCAGACATTCACAGTCAAAGGTTGGTACACATTTGTAAAAATTTCTCACTAGAATTAGTCAGTTTAGTGCCATTTTCATGCTCTTTCAGATATGGTGCACTTGGGTCCTCTGAGGTGGTATGATGATCTTTATAATATCATCCAAGGGAATTATCCGAGTATTATAATGTCATCCAATTATAAAAACCATTGAGTTTTTCGTCATTTAATAGCATGACCTCATGTACTTGTGTCAAAAAGAATAATTTCATTTGACAGGTAGATGAATTTGATGACAAAGAGCATGATGTTGCCAAATCTGATCATATTATTGAACAATTGAAACAAGAGAACCGTGATCTGAAGGAAAGGTGATTAAATTTTCTATTCATTCAGTTAATGTTCTCCACTTTCAGTCTTCAATAATTCTGTTTGCCTGTAGGTTGAAAAAAAAGGAAGGGATTCCTGAGAAATTGCCAAATGTCTTACAGTGCGAGAACTGTAAAACTCTTGAGAGAAAGGTATTTGACTTGTAAAAGCTTGAATTTTTTGCATCACTAATGACCATTCCAAATCTATGTATGCTTGATATATTTTTACGTACATCAAGCTTTTTCATGCATAGTTGTTGATATTTAAGTTTCAAATTTATTGAAATTCAGACTTGTTTACCTTAGCAAGAATTTGCCCTCTTCCCCCTCCAAGAAAAATTGGACTGAGCATAAGCTTTTGTTTCTTCCTTTTTATCTAAATTTACTTCTTTTTTTTTTGATCCAGCTACAAGAGGCACAAGAAAAAGCTGAAGAATTGAACAAGGAGCAAGAGAGTCTGATTGATATATTCTCAGAGGAAAGGGAGAGACGGGACAAGGAGGAGGAGAATTTGAGAAAGAAACTAAAGGTTTTTGCTCCCTAAATGAACTACCATTTTTGTTTTTAATTTTGGCTTTCTGGCAGAAATGGTGACTAAAATGTTGCTGTTTCGTTTCCTGTAGGATGCATATAATACCATTCAGGAGCTCGAAGACAAGGGTAGGCTACTGAAAAGATGAAGTCTTCTAACTTGAAAGATTAAAGACAGGCTCATGTATATAAATCCACTTGCTAATCCTGGAGGTTCTTCATTTTGCCGATGCACTTCAGGGGAACCACTGACAGTGTTCTGCGTTCGTTTCAACGCATCTTGGTAGGACATAAAGTTTACAATGTGAGCTCTCAGACGGATGTACAGGGATGATATTTTGAATTGCCTTGCCTACAACTTCCAGTTTCCTAATTTAAGTTTTTGCTACCAAGAAATGCTGTAGTGATTTAATTATAAAAAATGTTGATCCTTTCATTTCTATAAAGATGACTCTTTGAGTTGGTAGGGAAACAGAAACATTCAGGACGAGTGAGCGAGTTGTGTGGTAGAAGTTGCCCAGTTTTTTTTTTTTTTCAGACAGAGCCAACTTCCGAGTACAATAACAAAGTCGGCCCCATAACCTTTCCGTTCTTCCTATGTAGAGAACTTAGCCAAATCAGAACTTCCCCAAATCCTCGCACTTATTGTATCAATCTTCTATACGAATGAAAGAGCTACTTTTATCTATGGGCTCATTCACGGTTTTGTCCTCAAAATTTTTAAGTAACGTTAGGAACCTCTGTAGAGATTGCTTGTATTGATGATATTTCGGTACAATTAGACTGAAAATTGCTGGAGCCAAGCTCCCTCCTGGTAGTCCAGTCCAATTTCTTAACAATACCGATAGGTAATCATTCTCCACTCATTCCACTACTAATATTTTCCTCCCTACATTTTCTCTCCATAACTACCTCACACCTTCCTAACAATCTTGCCTACATGGTAGCAGCTTTCTCAATCCCTCCCCTCCCCACAACT
>JANZLD010000006.1:74750387-74765481 GCA_026413575.1 Erythroxylum carthagenense
AATAATAATAATAATAATAATATTATTATTATTATTATTATTATTATTATTATTATTATTATTATTATTATTATTATAACAATAACAATAACAATAACAATAATAATAATAATAGTTTGGTCTTTTTATTAATTATTCCTTTGTCATTCTAAGTTTATATTTTCAAACCAAATATTAATATATAAATTCTCTATCTATTTCATTCCTTGAATCAAACAAAACAATACCTATTGTATTCTATTCCTTATCTTTTCTATTTCTAAGAATAACTATTCTATTCTTTATCTATTTCATTCATTGAACCAAACAGGTTGTTATAGTTAAAATATCGATATTTATATTGCAGATATAAAATTTGTCATATACTTCAGATATAAGTGAAATTAAAAGATAAGAGACACAAATGAAAAGCTTGAAAATTTATTCAACGACATATTCGCTCAAACCACATTGACTATAATTTCCATTTGATAAGAAGTCCTCATCATTGATAGGAGTCTTATTATAACCATCATTTCAAATCCATTGCATTAAATGATATGTCAATACTTTCCCTTATAAGATTATCTTCCTAAGTCACTTTCATTTATAAAACTTAGTTTCTTAGAAACTCAATCTACTAAAAGATTAATATGATTAAGGAAATTGAATTTATAAAACTACTTATTCTACTAAGAATCGTAGTACATAAACAAATTATATTCAACTTAATAATGATAATATTAACATACCTTTCTTAAAACTTCAAATTGTATCGAATAAATATCAAATCATTTAATCTTTTGTACTCCACTTTTTTCTTAGGAATGAATGAATTCAAATGTACTCCAACTTCTTTTACACTTAATTGCACTTACACATTAACTAAGAATTTGAATTGTAAACTTTTGTAGTTATAGAACACCACTTCCAAATTGATCTCATCAAGTAATTATAAGATAAAAATGTAGTCTTATAAATAAAATAAAGTGAAGATTAATTTTAAAAGGTTAACCAAAAAAAAAGAAATATATACATGGATTAAATTTGTCTCTCTGAAGTATTGCAATGGGCATCCCAAAATTGTCGCACACATCTTTTTATACCTCTATTTATGAGTTAATGATATCTTGCATTACCTCATGTGAAAAATATTATTGTGATAGTTAATAACATTTCCCTATTAACTTTATATTTCTTTGTAAAACCTGGTCTAAAATAGATATTTCGATTTAAAAAATGCCCTAGTTGTAAACAACAAAGAGTAAAATAGTCTTTTTCATCTTTCATTAATGACCACAAGATGATGTGTGCACAAACAATCCCTATTTTTTATCTTGGCCTTGATTGCTTTCTTTTCCATCTCTATGGCATCATAAAAGTAACCAATTGTTGCTTTATCATCACTTTCAGGCAGACAAAGTACTTTAAGGCTCACAAACTTATATGAAAATTTAATATTGGGATCAAAATTTATGTTTTTTTAAGTATGATATTAGAAATCTTCATTCCAATATTAGACTTGACATGCTAAGACGTAACTCATTTATCAATTGAAAACATAATTTGTCTCAACTACTTCTTCATTTGAACAAAATACTAAAATGATAACAAATTGTTTACAAATCTTATAATGGAAGGACGATATAAATTCCTACTATTTGTGAAATCTTTTCTCATCAAATTCAAAACCTATGCATAATTATAAATAAACTTAGCCATTTTTCTAACTTTTTGCACATTTTTATCAATTATAGAAAAGTATCTACCATCAGAATTAGTTCCATTCAATATGCAGCACAATGAGTCCAACAAAAAATATTACACCTATTTTGTAATGTCTTCCTAATTATTTTATAAGCAGCATCATTGCCGATCTGAACTATACAATATTTTTAGGGACAACTGGATTCACAAATTTATCAAATAACTCTAAGCTAGGTGCATTAATAAACTTCAAAAACATTGCCCATTAGTAGAATAAACCAAAAAAAATCAATAATGAGCTCCTGTATTTTACTTGTCCAACCATCACACATGATTAAACACTCATGAGTTGTCTAAGTCATTCTTCTTTCACTTAAGTAACTTTCTATTTCATTAATAGAGTTGTGTAAAAGATTACTTCTGTATTTATCAATTAAAGGAGCTTTCATACTAGACAATAAGAGGTAATATCATCCATCATAGGCTAATAATAATAAGTATGAGTAGCATTGAATGACACACCTACATTACACCACTATTTATCCATTGTCATGTCCATATTCTAGGTTGATTCTTTATATTATAATGCACTGTAAATTGGAGGTTAAGCTCTAAGAGTTATTCGCGGAGCAAAAACGGTTGACATATCTCTTCTTCTCTTACTCATATCAGTTGTAGTAATCCCCTTTTCTTGGTTAAAAACACCACCATTAACATTGTCTTTATCATCTTAACCATTGTAAAACGAACTTCTACTAAAAATTCCATAGTTCAGTCTTAGCCTTCTTTCTTTCTAATTCTAATGCTCTTAAATTCAAGTTTTCATATCATTTCACATTATTGTCAATTTTCTTATAAGGCTCTATACTCACTTTTGATTCCAACAAAATATCTTTTTAATCTAGTGATCCTTCCACTTTTCAAATGTTTCATACAATACAAACAAATAGTATGGTTCTTTATACCAATAACCAACCTTTCATAAGCCTAAGTTAGATTATTGAATTTTTTTAATAGGCTGAATTGTTAGGAGTATTTCAATTTTTCTCACTTACTTGTTATATAGTAAAATATATGATTAAGAATATAAGAAGTTAATCAAATAATGAATAAATTTTATCCTTATGGTTGAGACTAATGCCAAAATTATTCATATTTAAGATATGAAACAATGTAGATAGGTACGAACTAACATCAAATTCCTTCATTCAAGTTCTATCCTTTATATTCTAAAATTTAATTTAAAAAATACATGTATTTAAACACAAATTTTAAGGTTTTGCTTAAGAATTTTATTATCTTCTAACTAAAATATGGTTTGATAATTAAATATGGTGATACATGATTATTAAATCAATAAGGTAAGGTATTTAAAGGAATAGAACTTATTGTTTTCTATAATTTTGTTATAAAATTGTCATTATAAGAAAATTGTTGAAGTAAGAGAGAAAAATCAAAGTTAAATGAACTTCACTACTTGTCAATAACTTAATAGTATTACTAATTAAATATTTGAAAAATATTTTACCTATAATATATGTGTGTGTGTTTTTATGTCTGTGTGTGTGTATGTGTGAGTGCGCGTGTGTGTGTGTGAGAGAGAGAGAGCTTAATATTTTTTACTAACATGCTAATAAATTGAACTTATAGTAATTTTATAGTGTTATTATAGATAGCACAAATCTTGAAATAGTCCCATTTACAAGTCTACTTGCACATATCGGCAATCCAAATCATCAAATGTCATTCTCAAACATATATTCAAAATAAGTTTCAAGTTCAAGCCACCATGAGTTGATGGATGTAAATAGTATTGAAGATAGGCGATTGGCAAGCTAATAAGATAAAGGTGAGGGGGCAATAGGGAGAAGAGCGAAGTTGTGAGTATAGGACAACAAAGAGCTTGTGAATAGAGGACAACGAAAGGCAGAGTTGTAGGGGAGATAATAGATAGGAGACTTGAGAGCTATAGTGAGGAGACATGTAAAAAAAGTTGAAGGTGAGAAGACAACAAACTAAATGAGAAAAGAGTTTATGGGTCATGAGTAGAAAACAGCAAAGAGGGGGTTAAAGGTGAGGAGAAAAGATAACTAGAGGGGAGATGGTGGAGACGAGTTTGGTAAAGAGAGGAGAGGAAATTAAAATCTAGAAAGCTTACAATGTTATGACTTATAAGAGTGAAAGGGTCAATGACTAGGGTCAAAATTTAGGAGAAATTACGGATTTGTTCAATTTAGTCCTTATATTTTCCAAAAATTATATTTTTAGACAAGTATTGATTATTATCTTAAATACTAATTGCAACCTTGGCTCAATAACAAATCAAAATTTTAGGTGTCATTTTCTGGCCCAGCTAAAATGGTACAATATTCTTCTTATTGTGTTATAGTGATACATTGTCTATGAGTTTCATTTGTCTATTTTAGAACCAAAGTTTATGAATGAAATGAATAATAAGTTGAAAACATTTTTCATGGTACGTAATAAACTATTGATCAAATAAGAAAGATGGTAAGAGATTTAATGGATATGATTACTATAATTTGTCATTGTAATTGTTATCAATTAGGAAAAAATTGCAAGGTGGCATAACAAAGCAATATTGGCTTGATGATGGGTTGATTGTTGAGAAAGGTGGTAGAATGTTTGTTTCCAAATTTGGTAAACTTTACAAGAAACTTATGCATGAGTGTTATGATGCATAATGTTAGGGCATCTGAAAAGGGAATAAATGATGGTGTTATTGTTACTTTCCTATGTATAGTTGCATATATAGCAGGATATTAAAGCCTATAGTCGAATTTGACTAGCTTGCCAACAAGATAAAGTGGAAAGATAAAAGCAAGATAGAATGTTACATCTTTTACCTATCCTGAAAAACTATAAATATCAATACCTTAAAAATTTTGTAGAATTTTCTAGGGTTGATAGCAAGGCCTTGATGTTGGTAGTGGCGAATCAATTCACAAAATATATTATTTTCAACGCTATTATAGTAGCTTATTAGGTGGAAACATTTATTGAATTATTCTATCACCATGTAATGAAACACTTTGGTGTTGTAGTAGATATTTTGAGTGATCTCTCAATTTATGAAAAAAATTTAGACTTTGTTACTCAACATGAAGGAGGCACTTAAGTGCTTTACTACTAGTTATCCACAAACAAATGGACAAACAAAAAGGATCAATGCTTGATGAAAGATTATTTAAGATATTTTGTAAGTGTGAGCCAATATAAAGTAGTTGGAGTTTTTAGATAATGCACAATTTCCTTCATCTTGCATCAATATTCCTTTATAGAAAAGAGCCTGTTTGAGATGGTGTGCTAGACCAACGACCACTCACTCTATTAGAAATGGCAAAATAACAAATGAGAGGTAAGTGGCTTGTTGCTTCTAATATTGTTGAGCACTGACAAAAAATGATGGATAAGGCAAGAGACAACTTATGGAAAGCAAGGTGTCAGATGAAAAAATGTGCAAATCATCATCTTCAACCCTTTGATCTCATTGTTAGGGTCAAAGTATTGTCAACACTCATAACTTAAATTTGTAAGAAGATTAGTGAAAAGTTAGCACACACGGTATTAATTCTCAAATATGAAGATCCATTTGAAATTATTTAAAATGTTGGTAATGTTTCCTATTTTCTAAAATTGTTGGAAAAGAATTGAGATCATCTTGCTTTCCACATGAGCTTTTTACGCAACCATGAAGATAAAGAGAAACCATAACGAAGCGAGTCAAAATGTGCTCCTTCAATAGTACATTGGCAATTCAACGAGGATGTAGCTAAAATTCTTAATCATTAGATGTTGGCATTAAAGGATTTTGAGGGGGCAAGAAAGAAATTAAGTAGAAACCAAATGAGCTTGTATACAATCAAGATATCATATTTCAACCTAAAACTTTAAGATATTACGTTATAAGTGTTATCCTTGTGTATAATATCCTTTCATCTTTATGTCTTTTTTTGATGTGAAATTACTATATTTGTAAATTTTCATAAAGTACAACATAAAAAATTATTATACGAAATTTCTTTGACATTTTAAAAACAATATTAAGGTTAAGTTGAAACAACTTATGCATAATTCAAATTACAATACTTAAATTTTAGAAGCATCAAAATTATTTTCACTCTAAGATGGATTTTGACAATTATCAACTAATAATTATAGTAGTTAATAGCTAACAATTGATGATTATGTTGGTTATCTTTCTTGTTGTTTGGTTCAGCACCTCCTCCTGACCACTCTAAATATTCTTATTTGAACACCATCATGATAAATTTGTCTAAAATTAGATATAAACATACTTATTGCTTAACTTAAATTGTATTTAACTTAGTATAAAGAGTTAAATTTGTTGCTACTGACGCACGTAACGTGTTCGTGTGCAATGATAAATGAGGTGGTGTTACATAATTAGGAATAATTAAAGAGCCCACGTGGCAACACTTTAAAAGTTAACCAATAACCACTGTTAACATCGCTTTATAATTAATAAATACTTCAGTATATATGATATGAATCAAGAGAAGTAGAGGAATCCAAGAGAGAAGAGAGCTCGAAGACCGAGCCTCCCAAAAAGTAAAACCCTAGTCCTAGACACGTTCTTAGTTCCTCTCAATTTGCCTTCTATCTCAATGTCTTATGTTGATTGAATGATTGAATCTCGATCGTTCTTCTGTGAGGTTTGGATCAACTCTTCACTTTCTTCATCTCTGTTAGAATATGGATGTTGTATAGAGCATGCAGTATATATATCTATCTATATATATATATAGATGAGTGATGGAATTCTTGTGCTTAGTTTGTCATTCGGTGGGTCTGCTCTGCTGTTTCTCTCTTCTTATTTTCCCGGAAAATCCTTTCCCAGGCAAACCACAGCTCTTCTTGTAGTTTCTGGAGAGATGAAAACATTTCTTTTTAATAAATAAGTTGAGTTTCTTTACTGTGTACGAATCGCCGTCGTCTTTAGGGTAAAGGTGATCGTCTCCTCACGAGTCTTCTAAGAGTAGGGGATTGTTATAGGCTAATTAGGTGCTATATAAATACACAAAAGTCAAAATCATCTGCACCAGTATTATGTGTTTTTGATTTGACATGGTTTTGCATTTCAGGCTTCTCTCTCCTCGTTCCCAGTGAAACTGAAACGACGTCACCTCCTTCCTGCCATCCCCGAATCCCCTCGTCCTCTTGCTCACTCAGTCCCGACTCGTCGTTCTCACAACTAGCTTCTTACTTCAAACCATGAGAGCTTTCTCCAGCTGCGGGCTCGCCGCCGTTTTGCCATCGAAGTTCTCTCTCCTATTCATGCTCACTTTTCTAATCACAGGTGGGTATCTTTATGTAATAATGTGTGTATGCAATGTTACGTGATTTTTGCGTTTGATTATTTTACAAGTATCTCATTCCAATGCATCTATCTAGCTAAAGACATTCTCTTCCGCAATTTGTTTAAAGTTTCCATTATTACAATGGTCGGTTCGAGATGGGTTCTCTTCTCTCTTTCAGCGACATGAGGGGTCTCCATGCTTTTGTTCTCTTCCTGTTGTCGGCTTCGTATTTTATTACTCTTTTTTAGCATTACAATACAAAACACCTGATTCTATCTCATTTCCATTTCTTTATTACCTAAAATCATTTATAGTTTCTCCTCTTTTCTCTTACCCTTTTTGTGTAATGATGATAGGCGAAGCCATTGGCTCGTTCAAAGATGGCAACTTCACACTCGGGTCAGCTCCACATCGCAAGCTACTAATTAGTCGCTGTAAGGGTTCTCTACAAGACTTTTTTCTTTCCCTTAGCTAATTTGATGAACTGGGACCATCACAATTTGTTGAACTTGTGGCTGGGGAGAGTTAGACAATTAGTACCTGTGCGTATGTACCCGTTTGTTCTCAAAACTGAGTGTTTTTGGCAGCTACAGTCCATTGCAATATGCTCCAGATGGGCGTACGATAATGGGTGTCAGAGGGTGCACGTCTGAGTCTTTCTTTCTCGTTCCATGCTTCATGCTAACGTGCGCCGTTTGCTATTTAGACCCTCCCTATCTGGTGTGGTGACCATATTTCAACTTTCTTCAGACTTCTCTTTTTGATGGGATGGGAGGGTTTCACTCAGCCTTTTCTAGTAATTTTTCTTTGAAGTTCCAAAATTTTAGCTTGAAAACTGAAAGGTGCCTACTGTTTCTACGTTAGAAAAGCTGTTTTGTTGGGTGTATCAGATAAGTTGTCAATTTGGCATGCCTGTAGGCCAAACCCATTTGAAGTTCAGCTTTTTACTGCTGAAAGCAAAGTATTTCTCTTTTTGTTTCAATTAAATTTTGGTGCTCATTAAAGAGACGCGGATCAAAAAGCTAAGTGACAACACACATACATGGAAAAGCTAGTCTTTGAATAATGATATGCCCCAATCAGATAGCCTTTGGAGTTAATTTTGTCTGCTAGCTTTTTCTGCGTAATTCCTGTGAACCACCTCCAAAAGTGTATCTCGTCTTTAGACGCTTCCCTGTCCAGCTTATTAATGTCTTCAATTAATGACCTGCCAAATGTTCCCTTGCCTTATCTTTTTCCCGCTTGATACATGTATAGGTTTTATAGCTATTTGGTAATTATTTTATGCATTCCCTTTTCAAGCTTTCATTTTCTTTTCTTCTTAGCAATTTTGACGGAGGAGCCTGATAGAATATGGGGAGAGAAGTGTACGAATGCTGATATTGTGATAAACCAAGGTCCCACAGATCCACTCCCGAGTGGGATTCCTACGTACACTGTTGAGATCATGAACGTGTGTGTCACTGGATGTGATATCTCTGGGATTCACCTTACTTGTGGCTGGTTCAGCTCCGCTCGTCTCATCAACCCCAAAATCTTCAAGCGCATCCACTATGATGACTGCCTTGTTAACGACGGCAGGCCCTTGGTAAATGGTGGCACAATCTCGTTTCAATACGCCAACACCTTCCTCTACCCTCTTTCCGTCGCTACTGTGATATGTTCCTGATCCAACATTGTGAAGAAGAGTAAGAAACCGTACAATACCAACCAGCAACTACCGACACATGGGACCTATAAGAGGCAAGCAACTATGTGGTTTTACTTCTGGTTCTGGTTTGAAAGCTGGAACAACAAGAGACAGGAGAGATGATAACAAACTAGTGGGTTTTGTCTTTACATTGAATTCTTTTTTGGGTACTCCAGCAGGTACCATTGTCTTTATATAGGCTTTTGTGGTATAATATCGTATATACATCAATACAACATGGAAGTGTGATCAGTGGAATATATAGTTTAATATGATCGATGAAGTTGGTGATATGGAAAATACACTTGGCTTCTAAAACCCTGATTTGCGTGTTAGATTGTTTTTGGACATAAGTAGTCCTTAACACTTTTTTATTTTTGGTACAAAAGAAAGTAAAGACAGGACAGCCAAATGGTTGCAGTGCCTATTGGTTTGCTCTTGCACTACCAGACAAGGATTATGGTTACATGGCGTAAATGTTGAAGAAGACAGAATGTCGAATGTTGGAAAACATTACACAATCATTGCAGGCGTAGAAGAGCGGTCGGTTATCATGTGGTTTCTTGTCCGTTAGATACATGTCCCAATTTTGACAAGAATTCAGACCGCCATCTCGAAAGCGCCTGTCTCGTTAGCTTCTGTTGTTTTCTTTTATTAGTATTTAATTTCTTAAACTAATGACAATATTTTAAGGATAAAAATAAATTTTCAATTCATAACTTTATTTACTATATAATTATAAATTGTATCAATTAAATAATCGGTAATTTAATTTAAGAATAACGAATTTTAAAATATAAAAACTTTTAGAATTTTTCAATTTAATACTTAAATTTTAAAATTTTCGATCAATCCGTTAGTTTTTTATAATCTTAACAATGACAAAAAGGGCAAAAATAATTTTAAGCTGATAGCGATGTGAAAAAAAAAACTCTCTTTTATCCAAAATAAAAATCGTTTTAGAGAGATGCACACTTATTAAGAAAGCTAGAGAAATATTTGATATACCCTTATTAATTACATGTTGAATTGTTTTAAAAATGTAATCTGTATAATTAAGATGTAAGAGAAATTAAAGGATAATTTTAGAAATAAAATTATAAACATGCATGAAAAATCGTGAACGATACGTATTTTGAATAATTAAAATCCTTCTAAAATAAATTTTTTTTTTATAGGAGGGAGTATATTTTCATTTTACAATAAATTCTAATTGTCATGTATGCATCTGTCTCTCTACTAGACAAGATTCAGGGCGCATATTATTAAACTTTTTCATAAGAATGTGAAGGGACGTTGGTTTAAGGAGGGGTTAATGAGTAAAGAATAAAAAATGAGCGGTTGGTTGTTGATTATCATTATAGTAGCAATAGCTTGATATCTTACTTTTAAAGAATCCGCCGTATCCTTCATTTTGTAGAGAAATAAAACTCATTTTTTAATAGTGACTCTTTTTTTTAATATTTTAATATTAATTAATTAAAACATAACTAATTATATTATAATTAATTAAAATAATAATTCATTCATTGATTACAATATAATTCATTCATTAATTAAAATATTATTAATAATTAATTACTATATAATTAATTATTTAAAATATTTTAATTATTTTAATTAATGAATGAATTATATTATATTATGATTAATTAATTATAATTTAATGAACTAAAATATAATAATTTTTATTTTTAAATAATTTTTACAAACTATCTCTGCAATAATAATAGTAATCATTCATTCATCTTAATTGACTATTATAATTATAATAATATTATTAATTATAATGATAATATCTATTCTCATTTTTAATTATATCCATTCTCATTTCTATTACCATTTTCTTTGCGAACCAACCGTCCTTTAAATTTTAATTATTAAAATAAATTATTAACTTACTAGGAATTTATTAAATTATATAAATTTAAATAAAATAAATTTAATTAATTAACTCTAAATCTAACAAGCCCCAGCCCGGAAATCCCCAAATCAAGATGCTCTTCTTCGCTGCCGTTGACAACGTCGAAATGCAATTATCTGTGTCTAGTCTGCTCGCCAAGCTAACAACCATTACAACCCCTGTTCACTCAGTTTCTGTAGCTCCTCCATGCTTTTACCGATCATATAACAACGACATCCAGGTTACTGATATCGGCGGCGACGACCTTGGCCTCGTCGAAGTTGATCGCCAGGACTTCCCGATCGTAGAGTAGCTTGCCGCGAACAGAGCGGACCTCCTGGTTTCTTCTCATGGGCAGTCGTCTTTGTGTTAGTTTATATGAATTATTTTGTGGGTCGTCGTTAAAAATTGAACTTGGGGTGATGTTTTATGTTACATATTGGGTGGACCCATTTTCTCCGACGAGGACACTAAGCCAAGTGTTGAACTTGAACCTAACGGACCAACTCATGGAGACTCCGTTCCTGGGCGTACAAGGTCGCAGCGCTGGAACTGGAGTTTCAAGAGCATCTATATATATGTGAATGTTGTCTCTGTATGAATCTTCATCCAGTTCGTTGCGTCTCCCCACATGGTGGTGGAACTTTGACTAGAGTTTGGTGCGATCTTTGTGACTGGACAAGAATGTAGTGTGATTTGGATTTACGCACAAGAAATTTGGTTTAATTTTTTAAAGTAATTTTAACAATTTAAAATAATATAAACTTTTGTGATGCAGTAGAAAAACACCTAGATTCGATTAAATAATTTTAAAATAATAAGGTTTAATTTAAATTCACGTTAAGATTTATCTTTTCACCAATTTAGTTCAAAATATTAATTTTGTCAAATGTTTTACTTATTTAATTAACAAATTTTTTTATAACATGTTAGCATACAAGTTAAAAGTTAATTATCAACTAACCATTATTAAAATATTCAACTTATAATCACTTTCGCACGTGGCGTTGGATGTTTTAGTTCATATCAATGATTAGTTCATACGAATGATTAACTGGTAATTAATTTTCTATTTGTATACTTATATATTATGTACAAGAATGGTTTCATTTGTTGAATTAGTAAAATACTAAAAAAATAATCACTTAATTAAAAGTTAAAAACTAAAGACACTAAATTGAAAAAAATCTAAAAGATTTAGATACTTTACAATCTATTATCTCTTTAATTTATTATAAATATAGTTTAATTTTAACACCATTGTTCCATTGTACCTTGATATATGTTATTTGTAGATGATATTTTCTCAGTGAATGAGACAAAAGAAGATGTCAATATCTAACTAGAATTTTGAAAGGATACGTTAGAGTTGAAAGATTTTAAACTTATTACGACTAAAACCGAGTACTTAAAGTGTAATTTTTAGGTCATAAAGTGGCTTCTAATATGGAATTAAAGATTAGTTCAGAAACTATACCATAAAAAGAATATTTCAAGTATTTAAGATCTATCATCTAAAGTAATTGAAAGATCGATGAGTAAATTGTACTAAATCAGGGCAACATAAATGGATAAATGCATCAAGAGTTCTATATGACAAGAAGAATATTACTCAAGTTTAAAGATAAATTTTATCATTTAACGATTAAGTTGGCCATGCTCTATGAAACAAAGTATCGGCCATCAAATAAGTGTATTGTCATAAGTTAATGGTGACAGAAATGATGATGCTTCGTTCGATATGCAACTTTACTAGAAGAGATAAAGTTAGAAATATAACAGTAAAAAACAAATTAAACATGACTAATATTAATGTAAAATTAAGAAAGATAAAGCTTATATAATTTAGACATATTAAGAAGAGATACTCTCACACTATAATAAGAAGATGAGAGAAGATCATGCTTAGAGACTGTAAGAGGAAAAAATGAAGGTCTAAGAAGAACTGAGTGGAGATGATCAATAATAATATAATTTTGCTAAAACTTTCCGAAAACATGACCCTTACTTTATGGTATTATGATATAGATAAAGAATCCTATATAGAGAGGTTCTTCTTCGTTCTCATACATCTTTTAACTTTTTTTCAAATCTTGTATTTAGCCTAAATATTTAACACGAAATATTTCTCTCTTAATTAGTTAGCCTTAACATTTACTTGCTTAGTATAAATATTTTTCATGGTTTGTTAGATTTATTTATTAACTTGTCTTTTTTTTGTATTTACATACTTATTTTATCTTTTATTTTGACTATTTATCTTGTTTTATATTTATTATATAATTTATTTTGTATATTTATTAAGGCTACATATTACAGAACCTCTCTAGATCTCAAGCATTAGTAAAACTTTCACTGAGTTATTGGTATTATATTATTATTATTCGATTTCACATTTAGTATATAATATATGTAGATTAAATTACCTAGGGTTTTAGTCCTCTTTCTCTCCAATTTATATTAAGGAGTGCCAGGTAAAATTTTGAAAAGCAAAACTCTTTATTACCGCAAGTTATCTCCTTTTATGTTTATTGGTTATTTGGCTTCAAATCACTTGCCTTGGTCTTATGTTCCTAGCAACGTCCAACTTATCTAATTTTTCTTTCTCCCAGTTATTATATGGTTAGATGTTGTTAGGAACATGTGGTCATAGAATTAATGGTACGGGTGATTTGAAATTTACCACTTTTTGGAGGATTGGCTTCTCCAATTTTGATTCTTTTATATAAATTGTTTCTGCTATTATTAAGTTTAAGGGAATTCGGTATTTGAATTTTGATTTAACTACTTCAATTTGCTTCTATTTTTTGAATTTATGCATAAACATTGCTCTTAGAGTTTGAGAATTTCTAATTAAAGATAGCAATAAGTCGAGTTCAGTTAAGTCGAATTTGATATTTTCAAAAATACGGTTCAAATGAAAGTTTTGAAACTTTATCAAATTTGCGCAATTTTAACTTGTTTAAATAACTCAAAACAATGTTATTTAAATTTTTTTGCATGATATTATTTTATCTTTAAATTTTTTAAGCTTAGTATTGAAATAATTTCATTTTGAAGTAAAAGATTAGGCAGTTTAAATTGACCATTTAAACTTAAAGTCCAATTAATCTCAAATTAACATATTAATTTTGAGTCAGAGATCGGTTCTATCACAATTCTCAACTAAAATTTTCATTAATGTTGAGAATATCTGAAAAAAAAGGATAGTGGAGGATAATAGTTGTAGTTATCATTTGGTTGTATTTTGTTGTCACTTATCAACCAATTTTCACCTTCAATATTAAATCAGTATTAAATTGTCATAAAATTGTTAAAGATGGAATAAAATTAAAGAATTTAAAATATAATTAAAAGAAATTACCGGTATTTTTTAAGAATTTAAAGATTAATTAAAAAAGATTATTAAATTAAAATTAATTAATCAATTTTGGTCTATAGGAATTTATAATTTACGAAAATTAACTGATTAATTAATAAACTAATCAGTTTCAAACAACAAGAGTTATGAAAGTAAATCAAATCGAAAAGTTGAATGGTTCAAAGATTTTATGGTTGAACTAGCCAACCGATTGAGTTTTTTAATCATTGATTAATATATGAGATAATGATTTTAAAAATACGATTATATTATAGTATATTTTAAATTTATTATAATTTATTTTTTTAAAATATAAAATAAGGTTTACTTAATTATAACAGATAAAGTTAACGGTGGTTTATTTATAACATATTTAAAACTTAATTATCTTATTAATATAATTTACATTTTTGTTAATATTATAAAATTAAATAATTCTTTAATTTTAAAACATATTTTATTGTATTATTAGAAGGTTGGTTTAATCTATCTTCATAGTCCTTTCAATGTTTTCCTTTTGATATCTCATCCAATTCTCATTCTCAACTTTAAGAATTAAGATGGGCTTAGATCTTTAAATATACTATTTAGCGTATTTAAACATTTTATCTCACCTTAATTTGATTTGAGATTTATATTTGAACAAAAGAATCTCGCAATTTGTCAATTGAAAATAAGTTAAAACAAAGTATTTATTCACGAAGCTAACATCCTAACCAATACTAAAAAACCAAACTGGTTTGATCGGTTTAACGATAAAAGTTTTAAAAAGTTCAATCTTTTAGTTCAATTTTTAACTTTTTCGGGTTGATTTATTTTAATAACTCTTGTTATTAAAAACTGATCAATTAATCAATTAATTTTTGTAAATTAATATGTCTTTATAAAATAAAATAAATCGATTAATTTTTATTTAATAATATTTTTAATTAAAATTTAAATTCATTGATAAACAAGAATAATCTCTTTTAATTATATTTTTAATTTTTTAATCTTTAATCAATTTTATGATTGTTTAATTTTAATTAAATCATTTAAATCTTAGACTTCTTGTCTTACTCGATCCTAACTGACTAACAATTATTTGCAATAAATTAAATAATTCTTCAAAT
>JANZLD010000006.1:74765581-74780643 GCA_026413575.1 Erythroxylum carthagenense
AAATCATCTTGTGATTATGAGTACGAGTACAAACATAAATACACTCTTTCAATTCAATGAAAATTTTATTTTGGTCTTTTAATTATCCAAACTCTTTAAATGCATTCCTTCACATATATATATATATATATATATATATGTCTTTTCTTTATTTTAAAAATGTATTCATTTGGTACATTTAAATTAGGTATTAAAAAAACTTCACATTCAAAGCTTTCATTTTCTCTAACTCAAGTAAAGAAATATAAAATATTAAGAATAAGTCGTTTTTCCTCTAGGCTTGAGTACACCCTAAAATGTTGTATCTCAGCAAACACATTCAGCCCAGTTTTGGACTAATAGACCCAAACTCGTTACATCTGCAAATGGCGATGGATCGGTGGTAGGTTCGGTTTCCATGTGATATATTATAATAACATTGGCTGCTCCTACTATCTCTTTATCTTCTTCTGTATGACCAAGCACTACTCCACCTTGTGAAAACTTCTGAGACAGAATACGGGAAATCCAATCCCAAAGTTTTGAATCGCATACCCAAAAAGAATCAAAGCCGCCATGGCTGCTACGTTTACAGGGGTTGGCGTTGGGATAGGTCTTTCTTGCTCTACTAGCAAGCTTCTTCAGAGTAAAACCTCCCCATCTAGATCGTCTCGATATTATGTCAAAATGACCGTTTCGGTTGAAGAGGAGAAGAAGAAGAGCTTCACTCTCCAAAAGTCTGAGGAAATTTTCAATGCTGCTAAGGTATGCCTAAATTTTCCCTTTTTGTTTGTATGCTTGGAATTGAAGAATTAAAACTGAATTCTAGTCTTTAGTCTTCATTTCTGGAATCTGAAATGGGATTGCGTTGTTTAATGTTTTATATTAAGGGTTGCTGATAAGGGCGTTGTATAATTCAGCGTAATATTTGAACTCTCGAAGCCTTGAACTGGGCAAATTTTAATGTTCTGATAGAATCATTATCTGCAATGCTTCTGTGAAATGGGCATTGAGATTTAGCATCTGTTCATATAGCAGTTGAGTTGTTTCACATTTTTGAGCCAGGGTTGTTGAGTTGCATCTTTTTTTATGAATAAGCAGAGTTCAGCTTCCAGTGTGGAAATTGGTTCCTTATATATTGCTAGCGGCTTCACTGTCATATATAACAAAGGCCTAGAGATTTGCCTTTCTTTTGCAGGAATTGATGCCAGGAGGTGTGAATTCACCTGTACGTGCTTTTAAATCTGTCGGCGGACAACCTATTGTCATGGATTCTGTCAAGGGCTCTCACATGTGGGATGTAGACGGGAATGAGTACATTGATTATGTTGGTTCGTGGGGTCCGGCGATTATAGGTCATGCAGATGATGAGGTTTTACTCTTCTTCACTGCCTTCTTTTTTGTGGGCAGTTCATCATTTGAATAGATTGGGTTGGGATTCTGTGAACGTACTTAGGAGATTAGTATCATACATTTGATGCTCATTGCCAAATCAATTGGACTAACATTACTAGCAGGTACTTGCAGCCTTGGCTGAAACAATGAAGAAAGGGACCAGCTTTGGTGCTCCTTGTCCCCTGGAGAATATTCTGGCAGAGATGGTGATTAAAGCAGTTCCAAGCATAGAGATGGTGCGATTTGTGAATTCAGGAACAGAAGCTTGCATGGGTGTGCTTCGACTGGCCCGTGCCTTTACTGGAAAAGAGAAGATTATCAAGTTTGAGGGTTGTTACCATGGCCATGCTGATCCATTCCTTGTCAAAGCAGGCAGTGGTGTTGCAACACTGGGGCTCCCTGACTCTCCTGGTGTGCCCCAAGGAGCAACCTATGAAACTCTAACTGCCCCCTACAACGATATTGAAGCCATTGAAAATCTTTTTGAGACGAATAAAGGAGGAATTGCGGCACTAATTCTTGAGCCTGTTGTAGGAAACTCTGGCTTCATTCCTCCGAAATCAGACTTTCTTCATGCCCTTTCCAGGATCACAAAAGAAAATAATGCTCTTCTAATCTTTGATGAAGTCATGACTGGATTCCGTCTGTCATATGGAGGAGCTCAGGAGTATTTTCATATAACTCCAGACCTCACAACCCTTGGGAAGATTATTGGTGGTGGCCTGCCAGTTGGTGCATACGGAGGGAGGAGAGAAATCATGGAGATGGTTGCCCCTGCAGGCCCCATGTACCAGGCAGGAACTTTGAGTGGGAACCCTTTGGCAATGACAGCGGGTATACACACGCTAAAGCGATTGCAGAAACCAGGAAGTTACGAGTACTTGGATAAGATTACAAACCGACTTGTTCAAGGCATTCTAGATGCTGGGAAGAAGGCTGGTCATGCTATGTGTGGTGGGTATATAGCAGGGATGTTTGGGTTTTTCTTCACGGAAGGTCCTGTTCACAACTTTTCTGATGCAAAGAAAAGTGATGCCGCCAAGTTTGCCAGGTTCTATCGAGGAATGCTGGAGGAAGGTGTATATTTTGCTCCATCGCAGTTTGAAGCCGGGTTTACAAGTTTGGCTCATACTGCTGAAGATATTGAACAGACAATATCAGCAGCGGACAGAGTTTTCCAGAGAATTTAGGGCCTTTGTTTACCATGTTGTTTTAGTTCCCCCTTCTCCAGTTTCACCCTTGTTCTTTTGGTAGGTGAGCTGACAAATGTTTGTAGCGAGTTCCCTTTATGGAGAGCCTTTACCTTGTATCTTTGAGAACTTATGTTCAATTGAATCTGTTACACTTACTATCTACCTATCCTGATTCCTGAGCCCCTCCAAGTCCCATTTCCTCTCTCTTTCCTGGCACTACCAAAAGTATTTCCCTCTCCTTTTTTCCCTTCTTTCCTGGCACTACCAAAAGTTCACAAACCCGAAGTAAAACTCAAGCACTGCTTCTAACGAATATGAACACATTCTTCAACATCAACAACAAAATTGATTTTAAGGATGTCTTGCTTCAAACGAAGGATACCGAACTTGCATTAGAATCATTAGAGATGGTAGTTAGCATTAACCGTAGTTTTTGTACACCACCCTCAAACTTGCAAGAATACGAGTCTTTGAAATGCAAATCTTCTGGAATTGTTCTGAAATGTATAGAAAGCTTGAAGAGGACAATTATTTCTATAAATGCTACAGATCTTTCGAGGTCTTAAAATAACAAATTGAGGAAAGGAAGATGAGAAAATGGAGCAAGGAAGAAGCAACACAGACACCATTTTTGGTAACTTAAAGCACTTGACTACACATGAATACTGCAACAACTACATTGATGCCCAAAGAATATCAGTTTCTGTGTTTAAAGCATCGATGCTCGGTAGACAATTTCACTGAATATCAACATATTTGCCTTCACAGTATGGAACAAGAGCATACAATTTTCTTGGGAGATTTGTCAATCTTCTTTTCTGTTGAAAAGCCAAAAGATTGTTACATAAAAAGATTCCAGCTACAAGCATGATGAGAAATGGATGATACAACAATCAAACCATTGTTTGGAAAACTATACATAGCATTCAAGTGTTGTAGCACAAAACAATAGTAGTACTAACAATAAAAATTATGCAGATTCAGATTAAGGATCTTAAGTTAACAACAGTGCGTAAAGGTAATATTCTGAAAGGCAACCCTTGTTTCAACATGATGAGAGAAGTTAGGCCAACAAACAGATAGCTTGAATATGAAGTTGAGTAGCAGTTAAGTAAGATCATTTAGATATTCCTAAAGCAAATTTTATAACATTCATCAAAGACAAATTAACCCAGTGTTGGCCCCACAATTAGGAAGTTTTTTGAGGAAAAAGAGAATTTATATTAGAATAATACAGCTCATGGTGTTCTATCCCTAGATTTTCACACATACTGATTCCATCCCAAATCTCACTACAAATATCAAGTTAAAATGACCTATTCCATTAATGGAATGTTACCTAACTAGTGGAAGGCAGTCAGTTCTCTACCAAACAAACACATGATTGGCCAGTCTGGACGCTTTACTCTTAGTTATTAGAAGCTTCTCTTGTTGGATACACAAGTAGATCAGGCCACAAGAAAATCAAAAGACCCCAAATTAAAGTTTAAAAAAGGAACAGTCACCTAAATAGTCTTGAGCCAACAAATGAATTTCAAGTATAAAATTTTCATCAATTAAAAGCGTTACCATTTTGGAGTTCAGAAACCCTCAGGAATATGTCTTTCAATGACAAACAATGCCTACTAGTTCACAAAATAGAAAATTAATCTCAAACGGACATCAACCTTACTTGAAATAAGTGGAATAAGAAAGTTTTGACGGAAAGCTTCAATAAATTAAGTTCCAAAGATCAACATCTCAACAAATAACAGAAACAACTCCTGCAAGTCCAATTTTCAGCTGACATATTAAATACATTGAAACGCATATTATCAACCTATAAAAATAATCAACAACCATTATGATGGAGTAACATATCATATGTGTGTGGATATAAGATTAACATGGGAAATACCTGTTTTAGTTTTTGCTGGAGAAGGCTGTACAACGACATGCATTATGATGATACCCCCGGCAACTTCGCCAAAGGGTGTTCTACACTGACCAACAGTCTTGTTGTTATCCAAAATTTTACCAGAACATATCAGTTTGATTTCATTCACTGCCTTAGGATTAATGGTTTTACCTATATAAGAAAATCAAAAAGAAAATTGAGAAAAAAAATCTAACAACAGAAATAGACAAAAACTCCTCTAAATGCCAGGCTATTTCATACTAGATTGCCAGTTTTAGATTGAGAAATCTACAATTTATCATTCTTTGCAGCTGGCTGTGTAAGGTTTGGAAGAGCAATCTTAGTTTGAATCCATAATCATATTGCAACCTTTAACAGGCATCTCAAAATTTTCACAACAATGCAAGCATCCATAAACAATCTTTTCTATTTCCAAATTGCATGTAAATTACAAGGGCTCACAAAGAATCAGATATCTTTCTGCAGCTTCAAGTCCAAACCAATATGATCTTTCAGTAATTCTTCATGAAGGTAATAAATGCATTCTCAGATGCATCATTTTACTAAAAAGTAAAGTTTATGACATAAACCATTCAAACTCAAAATTACATATATTCTCCAAGTTTCTGAAAGAAGCACTTAACTTTTGAAATGATATAAACAGATAATACAGAGTGACCACTAATTCCAAAATTGTCATTGATAAGCTACTTGATTCCTTTCTAAGACTTTCCAAATTTTCGCCAAAGTTTGTAATTTGCATAGAACCACCATCCTATAACAAGAAATGTGTTTTGTTCATACGTATAAATAACCCATTATTCTCACTTCTAAGTGTTCCAACCAACGAAATCACCCCCACAACACAGAAATAGAAAACTCAAACACAAGACACCAATTCTCCCAATAACCGAAATTACTTAAACAAAATCAAACATTGGGACCCGGTTTTTCCGGAAGTAGGTATTCAGACAAGACAAAAAGGGGCAACCTTTGGGCCAATCGGAGACAATTCGCTGCTTAAGCATGTCGACCGTGGAGGCCGACAAGTACCGAAAAGGGCCGATGTCAGAGCCGTCGTAAAGCCTGAACTTGATGTCAACCAAATCCTCCTCCGGCATTGGACTGTTGACCTTAACTTCTGTCCTTCTACCCAATCAGCTACTCCCAATTACACCTCTCTCCGATTTCGAATGAATCAACAACAACCAGCTCATTAAATTCCAGAAACCAACCAACCAACCCCCCTGTGTTGTTATTAACAGATCTAAACTCAACTCAATCGAAATGATCAATAATTTCTTATTTATTTATTTATTATATTTTCATTTCAAAAAAAGCAAGAAATTGAGTAGTTATAAAAAAAATAATTAAACAATTAAACAAAATCCATACCTTAAACAAAGAAGCAAGAAGAAGGCGATTTTCGGAGCCCCGCTTTAGTTTTCTTCTATAGAGAGCAACGAGGTGTTGGGACTCTTAGTACGACATCGTTTTCCTCTTCGTCTTTCACCACCCAAAAACAAAAAACAAAAGCGGATAACTAAACGACGACGGTTGAGGTTTCGTTTCGTCGCTTTCTGGTCAAAAAGGAAAATCGCGGGGTTACTTCAGCATAACAAAACCCTAAACCCGAGAAAATGAAGAGACCAAGAGAAGAAGAAGGAGAAGGGGAAGAGAAGATGGAGATTGTGTGGCAAACACCCGCCAATCCTCCTCAGAAACAAGATTACATCTTTCGAAATGGTTGTTTATTCTTTCATTTCAATTGAAGCTAGGAGATTGCATCTCGAAGAGGGAAAAAAAAAAAGTAATGATTATTTTGGCGGGAAATATGCAGGGAGGCGCCACGTCAGACCATACTACTTCGAGTTCATCTCACATGTAAAGAATCGTTGGGCGGGGAAGACAATTGTTGATTTGTTCGCGGAAGAGTTCAAAGGCCGACCTTATGATTACTACGTACGTGTGAATGTTTGTGTTTATGTGTTCTATTTAGAATGTGCATTGATTTTAATAACTGAGGGTTGTTGATTTAGGTTAATGCAGTAAAATGTGGACGCATACAAGTTGATGGAGAGATGGTCCCAGTTTCCTACATTGTTAAATCTTCCCAAAAGATTAGCCATTTCTTGCACAGGTTTCCTAATCATTTCACTTGGTTGTAATGTAAGTTAGAGGTGTCTTGGATTTATGAGTTTTTTTTAATGGATTGATTGATTTCGATAAGGTTGTTGTAGGCATGAACCTCCGGTTATGGATTTGGGTGTTTCCGTTCTTCAAGAAGAAGACGATGTTGTTACTGTTTTCAAGCCACCAACTGTTCCCGTAAGCGTGCTATGACTCGACATTTTCTGTTAATGAATGAACTCGTTATACCTACATGCGAATTGTTAAAACCATTTCATAAAGGAACACTAATTTGGTCATTGTGTGTCGAGGTTTGGTTTGTAATGTCAATGTTCTAAGAGTATTTTGTGTGATTGAACTTCTATCGTCTCCCACTTTTCGTTTTAGGTTGTTATTAAGTTGATGTGGTATTGCTCTGTAGGTTCATCCTTGTGGTCAATACCGGAAGAATACCGTTGTCGGAATCCTTCAGGCCGAACATGATTTAGCGCCTCTCTTTCGTATCCAAGCATTATACTTTGGAAGCATGCATTCTAGCTAGACGTGGTTCATGGAAAAGGCTATGAAAGTTTAAATAGCTTCTTGTGCTTGGCCATTGTGATTTCCCCCCCCTCTTTTTCTATATGATTTTGCTATTTCCAGTTTTCTTTCCCATAACTCCATCATAGCAGTACATCGGCTGGATCGTCTTGTCTCAGGACTTCTTATCTTGGCCAGAAATGCATCAAAAGCAGATCTTTTCAGGCAACAGGTGAGTCTGTTGTTTTGTTCATCATTGTTGTTCATTGGAATGGTAATCATGTTTAAAAATTAGATCGATATTGTAATCCAAAATATTGACAGGAGTTTGTGACTCTGCTGTCATAATCCTGTTCGTCATTGCAGATTGAAGCTGGGGTTGTGCAGAAACAGTATGTTGCAAAAGTTATTGGGATTTTTCCAGAGGATGAGGTAAATCCTTGTCTAATCAAATGATTTCTACATGTTATTTAATTTGATGACTTCTCAGTTCTCTCCTATGGACTCTGTGAATTATTGAGATGACTATGCATTCTGAATGTAAGAATTTGTATCATTTACAAGCGGTGAGTTTAATAACTGTATCCATTGTAAAGTTTCTCATAATTGGTTGGTGTTGAAATACACCAATTGGCAGCTGCTGTTTACCTAAGTATTTAACTAATCCCATAATATGCTGATGTGGCCATGTTCATCCTTGAGGTGCAGTTGTTTGAAAATTATGCTGATGGTTTGCTGGTTAATGGTTCTTATCTATTTAACATCTACTTTTTCATTTTTATGCCAGCAAGTTGTTGATGTTAACATAAACTATAATGCTCGAGAAGGGAGGAGCACGACAGAGGTGAGGCTTTGTTGATTTCTCTCTATCAGGAGCCATAGCTGCTTCAAAGTGCATCCCTCCACTTTCATAATAACATCTAAGTCATAGATCTTCTGATCATATGTTCATTATGAAGTATTCATTTGTACTATGGTGGATATCAGGTGATAAGGCTTCTTTCTGGATGAATAATATTCACTTGCGTTTTTTTTTCAATTATTCATCAGTAGTCTTCTTTGTGTTAACACACGGTGTAATTTGGGTCAATCTTGCATGATTGTACGTGGGCTTGCAAATTTGGGATCTTTTTCTTTCCATAATCCTCACTGCTATTCTCTGATGTTACTTTGTATTATAATCGCTGTTCTGCTGATGAGTTATATACCTGTGGTGGTTGAAAATGCTGAGCAGTTTATTTACTTCTAGTCTTACAGGCGGTTGATTCATTGCAGTACACTGATTCTTAGAATGTATAATTTCTTCAGGTCAGTGACTCTGATGCCAATTCTTCTGTGAAGGGGAAGCCTTCTTGTACAAAGTTTACTAGGATAAGAACCAATGGAACTCATAGCATCGTGTTATGTAAACCAATCACTGGCCGAACTCATCAAGTAAGGGAACTTCTGAACAAGAAATTGCTGTTAGAAATACATATTTTAAGGGCTTCAGTAGAAACCCTTATGTCATATGGAAAGGAGAAGCCTTGATTTGAAATTTCTTTTTGGTTTTTGTTGCTTTTGCTAATATTGGCTCTTATCTTTTAAAATAAATTTTATCTTTGGGAAAGAACGATGGGTATTCTTGATGAGTAGTGGTAACCAATTGTAGAAGTCGTGAGGAATATACAAGGGCTAGATGGTTAATGACTAATTGAAGCCTCATACAAGCAAATGAGAAACCATGCTAGCCGAAGAGGGAGCAGGAGCTATAGCAGCAGAGTAGCTGCTCATTCAGAATCCCAGGATTATGAATTCCTATATTTCTAAACCCTCTTTGTTTTGGAACACAAATGAGTCCAGCTTGTTAGTATTCTTTGAGTTTTCATCCTTTCTTGACATGAGCAATTCCTCATTTTGTATTTTTCGATACATACAGTTGCTCTTCTTGAAAATGCAAACATGATAAATGGCTTAATTTAAGCCTACTGATTTTATGGATTCTTCTTTATTGGTCAATCTTTCTTCTTCTCGCTAAACTTCTTGCCTTTTATGTTAACAGTGACCTTTATTCATTCTCAGTAAGAAGATTTACCCATTTTTTCCCTTATCATATCTTAACTTAGGATCCATCTTCTTTGGGTATATGACATTTACATGCCACAGTTTATATCATCTCCTTTTTCTTCTTTTCATGTAAACTCATAAATGAGATTGTGTTGACATCCATTTTACTGATGGATACGGTGAAATTATAATGTGTGTTAAGCAATCTGTTTCTCTCTCTCGCCTCCCTCAGATTCGAGCTCATTTACAGTATTCGGGACATCCAATAGCCAACGACAATCTTTATCTCTCTGAACATGTTCAGAACCACTCCACTAATGGGAGGACTGCTGATAGAGCTGCTTTCAATTCTAGCAATTCTCCTCCATCAGGAAATAATTCATGTAAATGTGAAGAAAATTGTGAGGAAGATTTCAGCATCGATCCAATGTGCACAAATTGTCCAAATTTGGCTCCAAAAGGGTGAGACTTCAACCTGTGATGGTACTTTTGGTAGGATGCATATTTGTCAAGTTTCACTTGTGCTGACTATAAATGTGGATTTGTGCTGTAACATGTATGATGCTATTATGGTAAAATGGCTGCAGTCTGCAGTAAATTACTTACAGATTGCAACACAATTGAGTGAACTTTGTACAGTTTCTAATAAACCATAACCCAAGGAGTTTTTGAAATCTTGCTCAAGTTGACATTTTTAGTTGCTGTTGCCAAAGATGAAATTTCATACTTCCCTGCTGACCAAGTAGGAAATATAAATTCATGGTATTGTTGCATCTTTTTTTTCTTCTTCTTATTTGAAATTAACACTTACTACAACATGTATACAGTCAATTTCCTTGCCTTATAGCTTCTTTCCATATCTACGTTAACATTCCAAATTGCATCATGTCCACTTACTGTCATTTTATCTTCTGCTTATAGTGCTTGAGGAAAGAGGTGGGGGCACAATTGTATTAATAAATTGGTGGTTGTTTTACCACAATCTCATTAGTTGCTTTCACCTTAATCGTGGTATTGTTGGTTCCAGTTAACTTTTATCTGAATGCATGTTGCATTTTCATGTAAAATGTGTGCATATACTTGCTTCTGAGTTTTGTTTTCGTTTCTTGTAGATACGATGAGCTTGAAGAAGGTTTATGGCTTCATTGTGTGCAATATTCTGGACCTGGATGGGTTTATAAATGTCCTTATCCAAATTGGGCAACTATATCATAGTTTGTACCTTCTTCCTCCTCGTATTACCCTTTCCCCATTCATATTCACTTATTAAAATCAAAAGTTTGTGCTTCCAAAGTTTCCTAACACTTTCATGATAATGTTATTGTCCCTTTTTCTTGTTGTCAATAAAAAAATTGCAGTTTTTAAATATTTCTTCAACCTATAACAGAAGACTGAAATTACGTTTATATATAATAATAGTATGTACTTCCTTTCATACCTGCAAAGTGAGTGTATGTATATAATCTGTATGGATATTATCAAGCAAGTCTTTGCAATCGATTGTATTTGTCAATCGTTTCTCATGCCAATTGTTGAACTTTTAACAGAATGTTTTGTTTATTTTGAAAGAAGGACAGAGTTATGATGAATCCGTAGTGGTCCATACTTCCTGGGAAAATATAAACGGTTTTTTCATGCCAATTGTTAAACGTAGAAGAAGTCTTGGTTTTGCAGGAAACTAAGACCTGGTAAGATATGCACCTCAACTTTTGCTTTGGTTTTGAAGGATTGATTGAAAAGATGTATATGTTTAGCCCATGCGGTACAATGGGATGTCGAATATCTTTAAAATGCTGATGATACCAACATTTTTAAAAGTAAACTTATTATCTATAGAGGATTGACGTCCACTTTTTGTGTTGATTAGCGGCTTGCTTTGATCATAAAGTATTTAAAAGTAGTCCAGGTCCGCTTCATCTATCATGCCATGGAGCATAAGCATTGCATCAGCCACTAGCTCAATGGAGATGAAAGCTACGACAATTCATTTGGATTAGAGACAAAAAGTTGTGCAACTAATCTGGATTACTCAGTAGATAAACTTGTAATTCTTGCAAACGATTGATGTTACTTGCAGCATTAGCTTACTTAATACGTGTTTTATGGTTAAATGCAGAAGTTCCATTTGCAGGGGAGCATATGAATTAACTTAATGAATGTCATGACATCTAACAATGCCCAATTATGTATAAGATTGGTCTTTAATGGGTTGTTTTTGTTAAAGTTGTACAAAAACTCGTTTGATGCCTAATATTGTGATGACCATGTAATTTCTTTACAAATTAACTATGCTGCAACCATGTATATAAAGCTTAATATGCATAAAACATTTGCTTCAACATTTTTTAAAGTTATCACGATTGTAACTAGGGATGAGAATGCTTATAAATGTATGGACTAAAAAGAGAAAAGCTTAACGTAAGCAAGCACAAAAGGTAGGCAATTATTTGTTATCTCCTTTTGTCATACTCTGCATGCGTTACAAATATGAATCTCAAAGAGGTTACCTTTTTGCGGACCAAATTTACCAAATGATTAATATGTAAAGTTGCTCATTTATGACTAAAATGTTATAAGTTTAAGTCATAAAAACAACTTCTTTGTAAAAATACAAAAGAAAGGATGTGTATATTAACCTCTGCAAAACAGAGAGCTTTATATACTGAATATGTTGACTTTGATTTTCTTAGATGGACAGCCCTTGCCCTAATTTATCTATAGCCCCTCAATGAAAATAATTGATATACATAAGAAGAAAATTGTGTTTTTTAAATTTTTATTCAGTTTGGAAATTATAATTCAAATGAATAATCTACAAAAGAGGAATTCATGCAATACCATTGGGATAAGGTTCATTTGATAAGACTACACAGTATATATGTTAAACATTGCTAGTGCCTGTATGTGCTGGTTGTCTCAAACAAAAACTAAGCTCCTCTAATTAACGAAGAAAAATTCCCACATAGCCAAACCCCATATAATCTCGTCTAAAGGAATATTTGTTCAAATATTATCAGTGTCTAGTCCTTGAAAGTGCTGTGATCACAACCAAGAACTGTTTCTATTAGCAATTAAGTGCCACCCCAACTCTCTGAAAAGGGGTTGGAAGCGATTTGGTTGAAGTGCCCTAAACTAGAGATACCAACAAATTCCCTCATTATTTAGACACCTATGAGATTAATTATTGCCATCTTTTGTGTAGCAATAAGACTACAATTGACTGTATGCAAACCATGGATAGAGTTTGCTTTCTTTCTTTTATGGTACACTACGTGGAACAAGTTGGCGCCACGGATGACGGGAGATGGGGTTATCCTCTCAAAAGTTGGACACTTTTCTCTTTTATATTGTAAATTTGTTAGTCTTATTAATTAATATTAAGAAATAAAATAGAAAGCAGTTTGCATTAAGCGAAAAAAGAAATTTGCAAATTCAATTTTGTCCAAATAATTGGACTTGTACACATACTTTAGCATCAAAATATTCAAAAACTAAAGAAAACAAAAATAAGAGAGTGTTAAGAACTTGAGTTTGAACTTTAAAGTTTAAACTTGTTAAGTAACTTATTTGGAGCAATAATTTGTAAATTATTTAATTGTTCCCAAAATTTATTAGTAAATACTTAAATCAAGAAATGGATGATTCCCACATGTAATTGGGAAATATGAGGGGATATTTGGTATTAAATTCAGGTTTACTTTGTAATCAATTGACAATTACAATAAGAATCTATATATATACACTCCACTATTGAGATTTAGCAGGACATTGTCTTTGCTTTCTTGTTTTAGGAAGGTATCTTACGAACAGTTGTGACACAGCTGATAGAATTAGATTGTACTGTGCGATTATATTCTGAGGCTTAGTAGAGAGAATGGCAAAGCATCTCATCAAGTGATAAGATTCAAGAAAGAAAATGTCTAAGCCACCTTTTACTGTCTCATCTCCTATCAGTTAACTAACTGTTCCTGTATAGCTACTCTACTTTGTGACCCAGTTGGTGAAACATTCAGATTGAGGAACATTGCTAGTTGGCGAAACTCTAGAAGGCCATTAAAGCAGTGTAGGGCATCAAGCATGCACACATATCCTCCATTTTTAGCTAAATTCCTGTTAACTAAAGAGAAATGTGGGGTACATATATACTATTTACATACATTTGTCATGTTGATCCAGGATTAATCAGCTTATTTTTGTCCTAAAACGACAAGGCTCGTACTATATATGCTGGTAAGCTTCACCTGTGTCCACGATCTAAAGAAGGAGATATATCTCTTCTTTTCTTTCCTTTCTCTCGCCTCAAACATATCATTACAGGTAATGTGCCCTATAAAATGGGATTAATGAATAGATCAATTATATATAAGTATAAAGTTCCATCCTTTTGTTGTGCAACGTCATGGCTTTTTCTCTTTGGATAGAAGATTTGCATGACCCTTTTTAAAAAATGATGGATAGGATTGGCTAGGTGATCTCACTGAAGGTGATCATTTGGATAACTAATTGCAGATTAGGCCTTAATTTCTAATGTTATCTATAGGATAAAAGACAATTGATTACATCTCCCATGCAAAAACAAACCCTAATTTTCCCAAAAATCCAAAGTCAATTGTAGTTCACAACATTTTCTTACCTGTTTAATTAATATGTATTATCTAACTAATTAATTTTAATTTTATTTATATAATTTAAGGTCTTAAAAGTTCAATTAAAAATTTGATAATCACTAAACTAAACCATTTAATGCTTATATAATCACTCTATTAAGTTTTAATTGGTACTACATGATATATATAAAAGTATTTGAGAATCTCTTTTAGGTGTTTTGAAGTTAATGTGACTTCCACCTAACTCACATACTACATTATAAAATTAAAAAACTTTCTTATAAATTAATTAAGATGATTTATAAAACCTATTAATTTAATGCACTCAAATAATATAATTAGGACTTTAACATATGCTAATACATCATCTGAATCAACTTTTAAATTTTTTATACAGTGATTATTCAATTTTATTGAGCTTTTTAATTTTTTTACAGCGATTATTCAATTTTATTGATATTAAGAATTAAATTAAAAAACTTTCAAAAAATACTAAAATTTATAAATGAGAAAATTATCGATACTCAAACCTTTCGACCAAAATTACACGGTAAGAACTTGAGAGCTTTCTGATACAGACCTAACACCTTGCGTGCAGAACAAATCTCATTCTCATCAAATTGGAAATCATCACTTTGAAAAGTAAAGCATGATGAATCAATCATCCATGTGTTCTTAGAAACTTTTATAGCATCATGTGGACGACTAGAGCTTGATGTTGATAATACAAATTGGAAAGGGAAGGCACAAGAACACGAGGGCTGCAGTGGTGCTTCGAGATACACGTTTGCGAGTAGAGGAGCATGCAATCCTTGTGCAATTCTCCCAAGCGACTTGTCAAAACATATCTAACATGTTGTTGCCCTCCGTCATCAATCAAAGCACCAGTTTAGTCTAATAATTAATCTTGTTTCTGTACATGTTAGTTTTACACATACTTAACTTTATCAAACAAATTAAGGAAGATGGATAATTCTCCATATTAGTTGATAGTTTAATTTAATTAAAAAAATGAAGTAATTAAAGATGTGATTAAGTTTATTTAGAAACCGGTAATTTGTGTTATATAAAAAATAATTCATCTTTATTATTGACTTTAAATACATGCTCAAGTGATTTAAAATAAAATTTTTAAATATATTATTTTATAAGTAACAATTTTTTTATTTAATTTATCACTTCATTTTAAATTTTATTTTTTTACTTTTACATTATTTTATGAATTAAAAAGTATACAAATTCTTATATTAGCAATTATTTATTAACTTATTTGGGTCTAGTACTAAAAAATCTATC
>JANZLD010000006.1:74780743-74795456 GCA_026413575.1 Erythroxylum carthagenense
ATATAGTACAATTTCAAAAGAAATTCACTCAAAAATCTATATGTATACAATGCCAGTATTTTTTTAACAACTTCGAATCCAACCTTCTTTTTGCATTATTACGGATACAAAAAGAATGAAAAATGTTGGATTCAACTATTCCTACCGGATCAGGTAAATTTAGATGAATTCAATAATAGATATTTGTTGGCATTCATTCCAACTTCTCTTTTCGGGCCTACTTGAGAATTCCGACCTAAATATTTGAATATGACTAACTATATATATAGATTTTTGAGTGAATTTTTTAAAAATTGTACAAGACCCAAATAAGTTTATAAATAATTGCTAATATCATATCTCAACTAAAAATTAAGGTAATATTTCTTTATAAATAAACCATTCATCTATATCCCTGTGTTCATTATGATCATCAACATCCTGTATACGTGCAATTTGCTTTATATGAGGTCCTTTAAAGATAGGAAGCAAATGGTAAGCAATGACATCATTCATTTGATCTGAAGATAACAAGACGCAGTGGTGCGCTACTCTTTACTCTTTATGGCTAATCGAGAGACATACAAAGGCAACAAGTATATACTAAAGTGGCGTTCTTATAGCTCACAACGTGTGTCAATGTCATTTCTACAACTTTGTCTGTGAACCATGAATATGATTGGTGTCATCGAGCATCGGTGATCTAATAACACGTATGTTCAATAGTTATATTTCAATCTAAAAGCTTTACATTATTAGCAGTCTTTGTCATCACATGATCAGAAAAAGTTTTAGTAAGATATCATTAAAAAGTGAAGAAACTCTACCCAAATTCAACTGTACTTTTTTGTTAAGATTAATTCTATTTCTTTTTCTAATAGGCCACTTGATTGTGTATTATATATTTTATGAAAAAAATAATGTGATTAATAGTTAGCTGGTATTGTTAGTTATTAATATCATAAATAATAAAACAAAAAAATTAAAATGAATTTTTTAATAATAACTAAAAACATAATTTTTTAAAATAAAAATTTATTGATTATATATCTGTTCTCATAATTTATTATATAGTTTTTAAAATTTGAGTTTGGAAAAAAATCTATATATTAAACGACCGTTTGACTACAATAGCTTAAGCTATTGTGTTAGACCAACTTAATTATTGGTTTTATATATTCATTAACGCACCCCTCAAGTGAAAAACCTTTGGACTTTAAATTTGCACAGACTCACTCTACCTTATGCTGAATAATAGGTAGGCCAACTTAATTGGTTTTATATATTCATTAAAGCACCTCCTGAAGTGAAAATCCTTTGGGCTTCTTAAGTAAAAACCCTTTGAACTTGAAACTTGCACAGGATCACTTTATCTTGTGCTGAATAATAAGTAGGCCAACTTATTTAGTTTTATATATTCATTGACACACCCCCTTAAGTGAAAACTTAAAATTTGCATAGAATCACTCTACTTTGTGTTGTACAATAGGTGAACGGTAGGATTTGAACTCACGATCACTTGGTCACAAAGACTTTGATGTCATGTTAAATGACCATCTCACCACGATAACTTAAGTTATTGTGTTAGGCTAATTTGATTAGTTTTATATGTTTACTATCACTATTTGATCACAAAAAATATCAAAATACTCGTTATAATACTGAATGACAAATTGATAATATTTATCTAAAAATGAAACATTTATATTTCATGTTACCAAACTCAACAAAGTTATAATGATTACTGAAGTAAAATTTATGTTATTGCATGATAATAGGGTTGAGTTTTCAGTTCTAGATCGATGCTTCAATGGCAGGTCTGGTGAGGTTACTAATGATAAAGAAACATTATATAAATATAATAAAATAGCGTGAAACCAATACTTAGGTATCACCTAAGAACTTGCAATCATTTGATACCAATTACGTGAAACGATACAACAAAGGCAGAAGGATTACGTACTGTCATGCTATAAGCAAAAAGCTATATAATTTGATCATATGATTGTTAAATACAAAATAAATATTCTTATTTAATCGAAAGTAAACATGAACTACATGCAGATTTAGAGGAAGAGCTTGTCTCTCTTTTGATTAATCTTTTTCACTACAACTTGAGAGAGGCTTATGACGTGCAGCTTTTACGAGTAAAAGTAATAAAACAGAGACCATATCACTTATACAATTTTACATGCAAATTAGAACCACACGCCCCATCAACCTGTGACAGTGACATAGACCGCCATGTCTTGCTTGTTTGGCTTCCATGTTTCCTTCTCATCTTCGACAAGTACTACTGCATTTCCATCACCGTTCAGCTGAGGAACCACCGCATTTAGGTCGGAGCAGATTGTCGAACTAACCTTGGCCACGTCCACAATGTGTACTTCTGATAGTTGTTGATGCTTTGGATCTGTTTCCTCGACAATTTTCTTGGGGCTATTCTTATAAATCACATAAAGTACCATCTGCACAAGACCAAACGCAAAGCCTAGTATGTTTGGAATCTGCATGAAAAGGATAAAAAATGTTAATGAAAAAAACAGTAGTTGAATCGAAACTTTTCATATGGTGTTTAGTTATGTATGAACTTACAGCAACAAAAGGGTCTCTCTTTAGATATCCAAAGAAGAACCACATGACTGCACTCATAGTAAGGAAGAAGGATAGATAAAATGGCATGAACTCCACGCTCTTGGTTTTTATAACTTTTCTCTGCAGAAAGTTGTCGAATTAAGAGGGTTAAAACCTTATCAACTTGAAGTCTTTGTAGCTAAGTTGTGGTATTTTGAGGCATTCTTACCAAAATGCATAGAGGGGCAGCGAATACACACAAGGAGAATATCATGTTAATCCACCCAAGAACTTCTACGCGCTTTTCTCCATGGGTAAGGGAAAGAGTTAAAATACTGATCAAACCGAATCCAAAAACGTTGAACAAGAGGACAAGCTTCAAGGTGGTAATCTGCATATAAACGGATTACTTTGAATCAGTTTACTGATACTGTTAAAAGAGTTTCCAGAAGTGGGAGGAAAGAGATGTTTTTTTGAATACCTTGTCCTTCTTGGTGCCATAGATAAGGTAGATAGTGATGTAGATTATCTCCATGCAAAAGGTGAATGAGTTGATGGTGATTAGAAGAGTGCAATCTTTCTGGAAAATCGCATAGAACAGCCACAACATAGCACTAAAGAGTGCAATCACATAAGGAATAGACTGAAATCCTTCGCTTGTTTTCTTCTTGTAAATCGCATAAAATGTCGGCCTGTAATGCATTCGATCGCTGGTAAGTTGGTGAGTTCATAAGGAAGAATGTTAAAGAGAAGTTCGTGTAAGATGTAAACTTACACAGGAGCAAGGCAGACCATACAGGAGATAACGTTGCCTAAAGAACAAGAATAACAGAAGGAAAAAGGAAAGTAAATAATCTGAATCAGTAAATAAAAAAATGGAGAAGTATAAGTGCATGCATGCATGAAACTACCAAAGAGAGACTCTGCATCTACCTAGAAGACCAAAAAGGAACATCCATGAAAAAGCCATTCTCAATCTACAAAGTTAATGAGGATCGACCCTCTCCCTCTCTTTATCTCTCAAGCAATGTTCTTAAGAGAAACTGATCAACCAATGTCTTGCAGAAACAAGCGATGGTTTGAAGACACTTATATAGGCAAGCAAAAAGTAGAGCCAAGAAGCAATAGGGTCTAAAGTAGTGATGTGTAGTGGCACTGTAATTGTGGTTATGATCCAAAGATCAGCATGGGAGTGTTCCTTTCCAGTTGGTCCCTAATGGACCTTTTTACGATTACATAATCCAAAAAGCTCTGTAAGATCTAGCTAATGCCCCTAACTATATAAATTAGGTTATTCTTGTTGACGGCATTAACATCCTTTAACCAAAGTCGCTCTACTTGCGGACTCCATTATAAAGTACCGAGTCCAAATTTTCTGTTTAATATTATGGTGTTTTATTGTGTTCAATGAATCTCAGCCGTTTATTTATGTGAATCTTGTGTAGGTTCCACGTGGACCCCGCATGGATCTCGCAAAATAAATGGTTGAGATTTCATGAGACAAAATAAGATAGGATAATATTGGACAAAGGATCTTGTTCTCAAAATACCAACCCTCCCCACCCGGCTCCTTTCAGTTTCAATGACTTTGTTTAATCTCTCTGATCAAGGGATCATGTGGTTTGATCACCAAGAAAAAGATTGTTTAATTTCTATCTAGTTAAAAATGTTAACCAATCCAAGTTTGGAACTCAACCATAAACTTGAATTTGCCTTCCTCAACTGTAAAATTGTTGCTGTACTGTTGTGGTACAATCAAATTATCAATATTTAATTAAATTATAATTATATTTTTTGTAATTGTATTTTTGTTTTCTATAATTATATTGCGAATCGTTATCATAATTTATTATATTTATAATTATATTTTTAGAAACAAAAGCACTCCAACATATGTCGAAATTAAAAGACAAGAACTCATGAGTTAACACTGATTGTCAATTGATACTATTGTTATATATAACATAAAAAAGGCAAAAAGGGTGTAGTATAGCAACGGGAGCATTACCAAAAACGACTAGTGGTAGAATGGTAAAGAACTATAACCCACTTGGCTGATTTTTTGTAGGGTTCCAGCCCAGGTGGCCTTGAAAGCTGAAACTAACTCGCCCTTTCTGACGTCAGATCGCACTTGTGGTGGAGTGTGATTTGCTTTTCCCGTGTGATAGCAATCAAATGGTGGACGAGAGAGCACAGGCGCCATGGCAGACGTTATGGGGCTTCACCAGAACAAGAAACAACTTTTCCCTTCTGTTGACCTAGAACCCATTAGCCTCCATCATAAGTCCTGCTAGTACATGTATCTCTTCTTTTTAGCTTTTTTCTTCTGGTTGTGGTATAACACAGTCATAATTAGTCAAAAAGCATCAAATAATTAGTCTGCCGGTTTCCCGGAAAGTCCACCTTGTTAACCGGGCGACTGTCTGCAAGCCTAAAGCTAAAGGTGACCTGGGACTCAAGCGTATTCAGTCTACCATTGATGCGCTGTTGGCTAAATTGAGTTGGGACCTTCTCACAAAACCTCATACGTTGTGGGTCCAGGTCCTTCGGACCAAATATCGACTAGACCCTCATCCGATTCTTCTCACCATATCCCGACCCGGGGCTTCTAGCTTATGGAGGGGACTTTTGGCTACCTGGCACGTTGTTCGCCAGGGTCTATCTTGGACGCTAGGCAATGGGAGAAGCGCCCTTTTTTGGATGGATACATGGCTGGACGGATGGGGACCTCTTATCCAGCTTGTTGTCTCGCTGGTCTCCGATAGCATTCAGTTTGCTATCGTAGCTTCCCTCACGAAGGATACGGAAGGTTGGAGTTGGGAGGACTTTCAACAGTACCTTTCGTTGCCTGTTTGTATGGCGCTTGCTTCTCGGGGCCCTCCTGTAGAGTCCGAACGGGAGGACGTCTTGAGGTGGGGCCCCACCATCCATGGGCGTTTCACTGTTGCGTTTGCTTATGAGGTTATCGAGGCTCGTCCCCGGGTGGCCCGCAATAAGCTGTGGGAAATTATTTGAAAATGGGCAGGTCCGCAACGGATCCGGTCGTTTTTTTGGTTAGTCGCCAACCATAAACTTCTCACAAATCATCAACGAGTGGCGCGCCATATTGCCCTTGATGCGAGGTGTCCCATCTGTAGCCATACTGAGACTACGATCCATGTGTTGCGGGACTATCCGCGGGCATCCGCTTTTTGGCGTCACTTCCCCAGCGCGGTGCGCGATTCAGGTTTTTTTGAGCACTCATCAGAGGAATGGTTGACTATTAATCTGAGTAGGCCTGATTTGGAGCAACAGACTGCGTGGGCCACTATCTTTGGGGTTGCCTGCTGGTTCCTCTGGAAGTGGCGTAATAGTAGCCTATTGTTTGGCCTGATGAGGGCCACCGTGTCACCTTGGACTACGCGGACTGGATTCGGCGAGCCCGTGTGTTGGAAAATAGTGTGTTCCCTACTACGGAAGCTCCTGTGGGCATCCTGGTGGGCTGGACTAAACCCCCGAAGGGTTGGGTTAAGGTCAATTCTGATGGCGCAGTGAAGCGTAGATCCCCTCAGGCGACTGCGGGTGGATTAATCCGTGATTGTCATGGCAATTGGTGTGGGGGGTTTCAACATAACCTCGGCAGGGGCTCGCCTCTTATGACGGAGTTGTGCGATGTGTTCTCCGGTCTTTCACTGGCCTGAGATCTGGGTTATCGCAGGGTAGTCGCTGAAGTAGACTCCCTAGAGGTCATTAATATTCTTTCAGATCCAAATTTTGTTCTCACTGAGGATCTTTTTTTGGTGCCAAGTATTCGGGAGCTTACCCTTCAGGATTGAGAGGTTTACTTCCAGCATATCTTCCGAGAAGGCAATCAATGCGCCGACGGCTTGGCAGCCCTTGCCGAGCTTTTTCGTCCAGGCCTCCATATCCTCCAGGAGCCCCCCTAAGCGTCCAGGAGCTACTCCGCAAAGATACACAAGGAATTTTGTACTCACAAGCTTTAAGCTAATTGTATAATTCCCCTTTGTAATTAAAAAAAAAAAAAACAATGGCTACTTATTCAAAATTCTTGTCTTCATGAGTTGAGCGCTTTATAAATATTTATATTTGTAATACACTAGAAGCTTGTTAAATTACCAATTAATTTATAAATAATATGATATTAACTAATAATATTTTTATTTCAATATCAATTATGTACTTTATAAATTAAAGAATTAAATATAAAAGAAAAAGTCTTCGACATTATTTCTCATAATAACAATAACAAAGACAACAATTCAGTAGTTATCTTTTTTTCCGAGTCAATTAAACATTATTTCTCATCAAACCACTAAAAACTTAAAAAATTTTATTATCAACATATAATAATAAAGATAATCTCCTACATTTTAAGTGGCTCTGAAAAAGAGATAATTACTGAATTATTATGTTTGCCATTCAAGATTTAGATTAACACATAGACAATCAATCTTTTAATTGATCCCTAAGTAGCATCTAAAGGACAAGAGAAGGAAATAATCGACTAGCCGCATATGGTGATAGGTGATGAGAAGAATGATTGAGAATCAAACAAACATCATAGAGCAAATAATTCATCTGTTTTTTCAGGAGATAAGTCTCATTCGGCTTTGATTTTGGGATTTTCAAAGTTCTGAAAGGGACTCACACTAACTCGAAAAGCAATAATTGTCATATATATATATATATATATATATGAAATGAAACAAAGATTTTCCTATTCATATGTTTTATACTAAAAATGTGTTCTTATTTTTAGAATTTGAATTTGAAGCATTAAAAATTGCACTTAATTGCAGTAACATTACTATCATTAAATTACTTTTCCTTTTTTCAATATTTTAAAAACTGAATTAGAAATTAAATTGATAAGACAAAAAGTTTAAGGTTTAAAATTGAAAGATTTAAACAATATTAAATCATCATAAAATCAGTTAAAGATTGATTAAAATTAAAAACTTTAAAATATGATTGAAAGAGATTGTCCTTATCCATCAAATAATTTGAAGTTTAATTAAAAAATTTTGGTAAATAAAAATTAATTCATTTATTGTAGTTTATAAAAATTTATTAATTAACAAAAATTGACCAATTAATTAATAAATAAATTAATTTTTAACATAAAAATTTATTAAAATAAATTAAACTAGAAAGTTGAAAGATTCAATATTCAAGATTTTTACAATTCAACATATTGAATCGGTTTAGTATTTTAACCTTTTTTTTAAATGTTTCTGTTGACAAAAGAAAAAGGACTTCTCAAAAAACCATTATGGAATTATAGTATTTACTAATAAACTAGCAAATTTAAAATTTAATGCTTCTTTTATCATCTTTGAATTTGATATTTAAACTTATCTACATCTAGCTAATACGAGCCTGCTGGACTCCACAAGTACTGCTGAAAACAGCAAAACGGAGAACAGAGAGGACGCTAAAGTGCACTAGACATACTAAATTAAGGTTTGATGAAATAATAATTGGGCCAAATCAGCCAGGTATGCGTTAGGCGCAGACATTGTCTATTGGCAAATCAGACATGACAGTTCGTATGTTCAAATGGAATTTGGTATGAACCCGTAATTTTAGTCAGACATGGAAGCAACAGAGCAGGGAGATTAAAAGATAACATATTTTAAACGCTGTTACTTAGGTATGATTAGTTTTTCAACTAATTCGCGTTCGATCCCTGCTTTAGGAACGTAGCAAACTTCTGGGTCAGCAGCAGTTCCTATAAGAGATGTTTCAATACCATCAAGGAGGATTAGTTACCAGCTTCGACCCAGTGGATACTTCTTGGGAGGTCAAAAAAAGTTTTTCAACTAATTCATTTATTGGCATTGATTATGATTACGAAGCTCTCTCTAACAAGATTATGATTACTAAACTAAACTTCGTCGTATTTAATTATGTTTTGTATAAGACTAATTCACTATCGTACGATAGGATAATTATGGATACCATTTTGTCAACTTCTTCTAACAAAAATAAGATTATGCCTAAGTTTGTAAACTATATATGTATTGTCTATCCCCTTAGCTCAATCATTAAGCAATCTTGTCTTTGAAACAAGTTTCAGTTAATCATTAGAGCTCAATTCAATTACTCCCGTCGAGCCTCGTGGCTTCCAACATCATGGGTATGCGTGATTCAGCTCATTCCACTTAATCGATTTGACAATTCCTTTATTTTTACGTTTTAATCTTGTCCGCTCTTAGTGACGTTATCTTATATGATAAAATGGAATTAAAATTAATAAAATGAGGCAATATCTGAAGTTCAATCAACATGCACAAAGTGTTGTTATTGACCCATAACAATACTACATCAAAGCATATACCCATATACACATCAAGCATATACACATATACGCTAGATTAGGAATCGTAATTGAGTTGCAATATAATAGAGACCAAATGTGTTTAAACTTCACATCGAATGACCTGGTCTTCCCCATATGAAACATCTGTAAGCTTGTTATCATGGTACTCAGCTTGGTCTGCAACTTTTTGACCCTCCGGTAGGGGAGTTCCGGCTTGCTGAACCTCAATATCGGCTGTGGTCTTGGTTGGTTTTATAATGTCCAGATGGGTCTGAGGTAGCTTAGTACTAGGCTCTACAGGTACTGTCACGAAATACTTGTAGATAACATAGAGCAACATCTGAAGAATCCCAAAGACAAAGCCTAGAATGTTTGGTACCTGTAAACAAATAAGTTCATATCAGGTTGTTTCAGAAACCATCTGAGCTTCTTCAATTGCATAGATATACATATATATATATATATACTATCATCTTTTAGACAGAAAGGTATAATTACCGCAATGTAGAAGTCCTTTAGCAGGAGACCATAGAAGAGCCACATAACAGCACTTAGTGTCAGGAAAAATGATAGGTAGAACGGCATGAACTCCACGCTTCTTGTTCTAATAACAAGTCTCTGCAGGGTGTTGAAATTGTGAACATTAGATCAGAAAGAAAAGCTTAAGTGGTTTGATATTTGAAATTTGCTTTTAGTAAGCCTTGAACTCTTTCTAAAATCCTTACGATGATGCTTAAAGGTGCAACGAATACACTAATCGCAAGCACCACGCAAATCCATCCAAGAACTGTAACTCGGTTTGGTGCTTTTACGTATAATTCAGTCATGAGAAGAATGACGCCGAACGCCACAAAATTTAACAAGAAAAGTGATAGTAAAGTGAACTTCTGCAAGTCAAATCAAAAGTATATGTTCATCAGGAAATTATCATAGTTATATCTAAGTAATAAGAGGAGAAAAAGAAGAAGATAGGTGTCTTAAAAATATCCATTACCTTAGCTTTCTTTGGTGCAAAAGTAAGGTACAGTGCAATGTAAATGGTCTCAATGAAACAGCCCACTGAGTTAATAGTGATGAGAAGAAAAGCATCGGACTTGTGTAATGCATAGTAGAGCCAAAGCATGGCACTGAACATTGCAAAAACATAAGGTGTCGACTGAAACCCTTCTGTTGATTTCTTCTTCCAGATTCTTAAGAATGTTGGTCTGCAAAAGAAGATTTGGCCAAGCAATGATCACAAATGTTCTTCATAAACTATGAATTAACCACAACAATTGGAACAACATATTAACTCACATTGGTGCCAGAAAAACCACAAAAGATACAAAGTTACCTGCAAAGTAAAGAGGAAAAAATCAACTTGTAAGAAAGTGTTAATACATTGTGGTCACATCAACTTGGTATAAAGGAAAGAGAGGATAAATTAGCTAGGCTTTCTTAATATGTACCCAAAAGGCCAAATGTAAAAACCCATGGATTCTGAGTGGAAAACATGGCCATCTTTCCTTTTCTGAGGTGGTCCACTTCCTCCGATAACAAGGACTTGGAAGGGCAAAGGTAGAGGAACACGGAGGTGGAAACCCTAGCTAGCTATAGATTTCTCTTGATCAATAACCCATGGGATGGCAATACAAAGGGCGTGACGTACTTATAGAGTTTGTTGCATGGGGAAAAGGTTGGAATGATTGCTTGTGGTACCAAAAAATCGTGCACCGAGTGCCAAACTCTCGCATCAAACTCCAAGTGATAATAACCAACTCATCAACAATTTTTGTCCAGATACATAATAAAAATCACACTTACGTTACACATCTCAAAAGTGCTTTTAAAGCACTAAAGCTTTCTTTAGGACAACCGCAAAAAATAAAATAAAATAAACAAAGTTGGTTGGGTCCTGTAATGGACAAGAAACATGTTTCAATTGGAAGAAATGCTTAAAACGCGCCCATTTTGCTTTTTAACGAATCATAAGCAATATGGCGTTATGACATATAATTAAGGTTTGAATTGGGTTAATCACACTTGACAAAGCAATACATAATTATTACAATCAATTAAAATTCATTGAACTAACCAAATTAATACAACCATACCTTGTATATGATTTTCTTTTTTGTTTAGTCCTCCTAGGAGGTGTCTACTGGGTTGAAGCCAGTGACTAATCCCCCTTCGCGGTACTGATACATCCCTTGCGGGGCTGCCTCTAGCTCAAGAGTTTGCTGCGTTCCCAAAGGCAGGGATCAAGCCCGGAACCTCTTGGTTAAGCAACCAAGGTATGCGCTACCTACGGCAACCTACTGGGTTCTTGTATATGATATAACCTAATATTATACTTTGACAAGCATATAATTTGTTTTTGTCACATTTGTTATATACATAGAGACCAAATATATGATTATTATTTAGTAATTATATGTTACCATATTCTTGTAGGTCACTCGGAAATAACTTCTATATTAGTTATGAGTAAGACTATATACTATCGAACTTTTCCGGATTCAGATTCAACAGAATTTTTACTGGTTGTTCACATGAGAGGCCAAGACTTTTCCTATATATATTTATACTAATTTGATTAATTTATAAGAGTTTTACTGCTCAATCACTTAAATGTAAAAGTTAATTTTTTATTTATAAAAACCTAGCACAGGGGGAGTAGTCTTGTATAACTGATTCTTAATCTGCTTGGAATTTAGATAGTGTGTCTCGATCTGCTACTGAATCGGTATATTACTTACAAAGGTTCAATTGGACCAGAACCCAGCAAAAATACAAGGAACTAAACTGCCATTCCCTTTTCTATATTCTTAATTTATCCTGTGATGATCCATCCTACTGCAACTTAAAATATGAAATTGAAACAAAAAAAATCTTAAATCTAAATTAAAACTCTACTCATAAATAATGAATCATTTTTAAATTGGATAATTGTGGATATATTTTTTAAATAAGTATAAAGAAAGAGATCACTCTCTATACCTTTAGGTTACTAACTAAATTCAAATATAAAATTTTAATAAATTGCTTTACAAATTCAAAATATATCTTTAGTATCATAAAATATAATTGGAGATTGAGATAATGAGATTATAATTTTTATAAACACATAAGGCAGTGAAATTTTCTTATGAAATTAGTTCTTATATCTTTAATTTTTATTTTATAAAAGTAATAATTAAAATGAATTGGTTTGATCGGTTCAATCGAAAAATTTTAGTTTAGTTTTCAATTTGATTTGATTTAATACTTTAATAACTCTTACTGTTAGTTTGATTTACTTTAATGACTCTTATTGTTAAAAATTAATTAGTTTATTAATTAATTGTTTAATTTTTGTAAACTAATTAATTTTTATAAAACAAAATTAATTAATTAATTTTATTTAACAATCTCATTTTTTAATTAATCTTTGTCAATAATATTTCAAATATTTCAAATTTATTTAATTTTTAACCAATTTTATGATGATCTAATATTAGTTGAACTCTTTTGTTTTACTGTTTTGATTTTTAAAACATTGCATAAAAGTATGAAATGATACAAAAATTTCTCAATTTATGCATTTATGTAATTAAATGAAATAATTAGGGAAAAACTTAATAATTTTTCTTAAGTAATTTGGTCTCCCAATTCTAACATAAAAATTAACGTATTAACATGTAGCTAAAAAACCATAAACCCTACGCTGCATGGAACATTGGTGCAATAGCAAGAGCCAACAGCTACACAAACCCACCCGTAAGTCAAATTTTTTTTTTTTTTGGGTTAACCACAAACTACTTTAGAGACTCTCAATTATGATAAAGTATCTTTAAGTCATCTATTCTTAAACTAATTCTTGCTTGAACCAGGTAAGTCTCTTACGAATCTTTTTGTACGTCAAACATTACCATCTTCGAATCTTTTTGTACATAAACTAAGTGATTTGTTGCGATCTATATCCATTACTTTTGAGCTTTTTTTGACTGGCACGCGTGACCAGAGTTTCAGACTCAACTTCTTCATCTTGTTGCTCGTGGAGCTTGCTTTTGCCTGGTCTCGGTCTCATCACAATTGTTTATACGCATCTACTTGTGAGCTGTGCCATAAGTTGATGTCACACCGTCCTTTTTCGTCCCACTTCCCCTTCTTCCATGGCATTATAAGACCGTTGATACGACATTCTAAAGGGTCGAACAGAGACTTTAGACGCAACAGGTACGGTAATGCGACCATATACTACTGTTTTTTAGGCTTGCATAGTGATTTTATTATATGAAAAGCGGTTCCGAAGTGTGGTGGGTGAAGATTAGAATATAGAGGAAACATCAGGCTAAGATATGTTAACCGTATCTTCACTTGATTCGAATTGATTATGCGATCGAGCTACTTATATTAACGTTGTTTAATTAATCTCTAATGATCTTGATTAATCTAATGATTGATGTCGTTTTCTTAGTCCAACGATTTTTGTTGGATTTTTTCAGGTGATACTAGTGGTTGTATGTATGAATGAAGCAATGAGACCAATATGCTTTGTGTTCCCTTCTCATTGTCTACTATAAACCCACATAACCCTCATAAAGGTTCTATCACGAAGTAAGTCTCATATCTATTTCCACATTTGCTAATTTATAGGAGGTGAAGCAAAATTCAGGTTTAAGGATGTAATTACTAAAGAACACAATACCAATTCGACCTTAACACAATTTAAAATCCTAATTATTCATGTTTTTATTGATATATAGCACAGAAACACAGTGTACTGAAGCTAAAATTTAACTATGTGATGTCTTATGAACTGTTCAACCTACCTTCATACAAGGTAATTTACAAGAGTTGTTTATTTGTTGTCGTCATTAGATGAGATATAGTGAAGAGTTATAATATATTTGGCACAATTGAACCCAATCTATCTGGGATTTTTCTCTTTTTTATAATCAATTCAATTGTATTCAATGATCACTTCTGGCAAATCGATTTTGCAACAGGTGTTAGGATCTCCTCAATGTGTTTATGAATACAAAGTTAAGTCTGGGAGGTAAACTTGGCAAATTTTCATTAGTGGATGTCTCAATCTTGGCAAAAGTGGAGATTTCTAAATAGTTGTTTTACCGTTCAAAGAAGTGGTGTGATATATCTGAATTATCTTTTTGTGTGCACGATCGAGGTACAGTTACAGGTGTAGGTGAAGCTTGGCAGTGTAAGTAATGCCTGATGACTCTGGTGAACGGCCGCCTCCTTTAAGTCCCCACGTTACCGGATTAGCTAGCTTATTAGATTCTAATCATCTTGCTTAATCTAGCAGCCAGAAGGTTACTTGATCTCCTTTGATAGGATTTTGATGATGATATTCGAATTAGATTGTTGAAAAAGGTTACTTGGTTCTCTTCTGATATTATTTTGATGATGGTATTGGAAATTAGTTGTTTTATCAATCACGCAGCCTAAATTTCAAGCACAAATTTTGCTATTTAAGGTAGCTTCAGTAGGAGATGAGTTAATAATTTGACAAGCTCAACCTATGACTTCAAACTTCATAAAAGATCAACCTCACCATCACAATTTGTGTTATATGATTGAATTTATTATCGACGAATTGAATTACATCCATCATTGTACTTTTGAATTATTAATTTATAAACTAATTTATTTGAAATACATTATTACATGATCACTATTTAATAATTATAAGTGATAACTACAAGTAAATAGTACTTATTTTAAAATAATATTTATAATATTTAAAAAATTAAACTAGGAGTAAATTAAACCGATAGGACAAAAGTTTAAGATTTAAAAGATTCAACTAAGATTTAATAAAATTAAAGAATTAAAAAGATTATTAAATAAAAATAA
>JANZLD010000006.1:74795531-74807490 GCA_026413575.1 Erythroxylum carthagenense
GTTTAAAATTTTATAATTAAATCGATCGATTTTTTTAGTGAATATATTTTATTAAGAAATAAATCAATTACGTGTTCATTAGTTGATAATTATAGGTGATAATGACTATTAAATAGCATTTAATTTTTTAGTATTTGGCTCAATACTTTTTCTTGAAAAGAATGTTTGATTATTTGCCAAGATTATCAAAGACTATCTGACAAGTACGGAGGTTCTACGTGTAGATTCATGGGCTGTTGGAGAATTCTAGGTAGGTCAGAAAGTGAAAACAAGATCGACCATTAACCAATATAGAAGTTCCTTCTGATTAACAGGTTATTTCTTTTATTTGTCTGTTTGTTCTTAAAGGCGTATTAAAAGACTTATCTTCGATCTTGTCAATCTAAACGTCATCTTTTAATTTGATCTCTTAGGCACCTTTTTTCCGGTACATATCCAACTTTTTAAATAATAAGTGGAACTTTTACGTAATCTTTTCTTGATTAAAAAAATAAAAATATTCAAAAATTATTTACCAATGAAACAACATAATTCAAATATATTAACATATCCGATGTACAAGACTTCCCGCTTTACGTAATCTTTTTCTTGATTAAAAAAATAAATATATTCAAAAATTATTTATCAATGAAACAACATAAATTCAAATATATTAAAGTATCTTATATACGAGACTTCTCATTTTGCATAAATTTAGAGAAGGTCTTAATGTACGAAATATTTCCTTTGTATTTTTATAAAAAATATATGATTCAAACATATAATCTTATTATCACAAAAGAATCACTTTATCAATAGCTCAAAAGTTCTTTGTAAAATGATTACGAAAGAGCAACTTTATTAGTTACCTCATATTTGAAATCATCGAAATGATTAGTTATAGTTGTAGATGAGTTTGCGCCCGTTTAATTTAACTCCATATTTATTGATCTTAAGAAAACAACATGATGTGTTTTTGTAAAGTTCAATGTTTTAAAGGTCAGAGAGGAATTTAAATCGGTAAGATAAGAGGTTTAAGGTTTAAAAGATTTAATTAACGTAATAAAACAGGCTAAAATTTGAAAAAAAATAAAGAATTTGAAATATAATTTAAAGATTATCTTTACTAATCGAAAATTTTGAAGTTTAATTGAAAAAAGATATTATTAAATGAAAATTTATTTATTTATTTTAGTTGATAAAAATTTATTAATTAATAAAAATTAACTAATTAATTAATAAATTGATCGATTTTTAAGAACAAAAGTTATTAAAGTAAATAAAATCGAAAAGTTAAAAATTGAATAAAAAATTATACGGTTCAAATTAAACGGACCAAATCAATTGACCCGCAGTTTATACCATTGATATGACAACATTTAAGGCCTATAATGACCGTGCTTTTGTTTGAATGTTTAGCACATGACTATTGAATAATCAATGATTAAAATGTTTTTGTGCTGTTTAATCATCAACGTTTGACAAAAATTAAAAAGAAGAAAGTCTCAATGTCGGCTTTAACCATACTTTATTTTACATACATATTTATAGTGTGATAAATAGAAGAAAATTATAAGTTGTATTTCTTAACGATGGACTCCTCAGTCCTCTCTTCTTATTAGTCTCTCTTTTTTGGCTCATTGAACCTGCTTGAACCCAATTCTCTTATAGATTATAATCCTCAGCTTCCAAATGTTTACTTTCAAATCCCTTTATGGCATGTAGTCAATCCTCCGTTTGAAACATGGAGATAAAAGACTATGGTTCTTTTTTTTTTTCTCTAAACAACAATGAAATATTTAAATTATTCTTTAAGTAAGTTTTAATTAAAATTTTAGTATGACGAACAATTAATATGTATTTTATACAAATTAATTGACAAGTCACAAATTAGTGGATATATCTCTATTTTTATTAATTATTTTTAATTTCACTCAAACTATAATTTTTATATTAAAAATGTTGAAGACCTTGTTCTTCGACCACTTATACGTCATTCTTAGCGATGATTAAAAAACTTAACTGATTCATTCGATTATTCTTGTTATTAAAAATTATTAATTAATCAATCAATTTTTATTAATTAAATAAATCAATTAGTTTTTATTTAATAATCACTTTTTTAATAGAACTTCAAATTTGTCTATAGGTATGATACTTTCTTTCAATCATATTTCAATTCTTTAATCATTTATGCACAAAGCAAGAAGAAGTAACCATTGACTAGAGTTTAGCGTATGAAGCCTAATAACCATGTTTTTGTTCATCAAATCAAACTAAATGTAATAACCGCCTAATCAGATGGAAGATTAGTATTATGAAAATTTTTAATTAAATCAGTATGATTAGATCCTTTTTTTTTTCGCAGAATCCTCTTCAATTATGCATATATACAATTAGATGTGAGTCTAAAATGTAATGTTTTAAAAATCGAACCAGAAGTTAAACTAGTGAGACAAGAGATTTAAGGTTTAAAAGATTCAACAAAAGTAAATCAAACCGACAAGTCGGACCAAAAAATTGAATAGTTCAAGGTTTCTACGATCAAACCAGTTGAATTTTTCAATCATTGCTAAAAAAATTTATATAAAAGTCTATTATTTATTTCAATAAAATTTTGAGTGAAGAAATAGTAGTTATCTAATATATAAGTCAATTTTCCTCTAACTAGAAATTAACAAAAATGTAAGTCCTCCAAGTGCTACTTCATATCCATTATCACGTTCCGCATGTTTTGGGAAGATTTTAGAAGCTTTTGAACTATAGTAAAAGCTTATAGAAGACCCTAGAAGCTTCTAAAACATGGTAGAAGACTATGGAAGCTTGTAGAACCTTATGGAACATTGTAGAACAATATAGAACATTATAGAAGCTTGTAGAATACAGTAGATATGTACATAATATACATGAAGTATGTAGAGTAGTGTAGAGAATTTTAGATGGTAATTATAAGCCCTTGGATCAAATGAATTTTAGTCATCCATTGAGGAGGAGGAAGATTATAAATACCCAAGGGACTTCATTTGTAGCAGACTTCATTTGTAGCATACATAAAAGTTCTTAGCCATTGTCTTGTAAAAGCTTTCTTGAGCAATAGAAGAATTCTCCAAGTTTCCTCATTTTTGTTTTTGGTTTATCCTTCATCTTTACTAACTTGTGCTAACTTTGTTTCGAGCATTTGAGGGAGAGGCTGGCTTAGTTATGAGAGGTATAATTAAGTGCCACACGGTTCGTTGGTAACAAACCAAGTCCGTAATAGTTAGTATCAGAGTCATGTTTATGTTCATCGTTGCTTAGTAAAGATGTTGGGAACAAGTGGGACTACCAACGTTGGAGAGGAGAAGAAGACTGGTAGGGAGAGGTCAAAAGTCTAGGGATGTCTTGGTGGACATCAATGGAAGGCTTGTGAAGGCAAAGCTTGCAGCAAGTCGAAGGGCAAAAGAAGTTCGAGGATGTGGAGCAACGCATTAAGGAACTTGAGAAGGGGAAAGAAGAGTTTCAAGAGAAGATGCAAGGTGCCTTGAACGTTGTCGCTTCGAAATGTCAAGACCTAGTGAAGGCCTTAGAGGAGTCTCTTCAATCCAAGATTCTCTATCTCAAAGAAGAGCTTGCAAAGGTTGTGGATGAGCTAGTCCTTTACAAGAGGTTCATTGCTTAAGGGGGAAGTAATGTCATGCCCATAGTAATCACTACTCCTTCGAAGGTGGTCATTGCAAAGCCAAAGGCGTATGGTGGGTCGACAGAGATTGATAACTTCTTTTGAAGCTTAGAGCAATACTTCAAGGCATTTGGTGTCATGGAAGATGCCAAAAATATTGATAATGCCACTCTCTACCTTAAGGATACCACAATGGTATGGTAAAGGAGAAGACATGGTTTCATCGAAAGGGGTACTTGTACCATAAACACCTAGGATGAGTTTAAGATGGAACTCAAGAGGTAATTCTATCCCGAGAATGTTGAGTTAGAGGCAAGAGCTAAGCTACGACGTCTCACACAAAAGGGAGCATTTGAGACTATGTGAAGGAGTTTTCCGAAGTGCTCTTGAAGATCCCTGACTATCTAGGTTAGGAAACACTCTTTGCTTTTTTGGATGGTTTACAATATTAGGTTAAGTTAGAGATCCAAAGGCATCAGCCCCATTTGGTGAATGGCTTATCAGCCAAAAATTAGTTGATTGACCATGTTTAGCTTATTGACTATATTAAACAGCTACCCATTGTGTTTGGTAATCAACTGATTGGGTTGGCTAATTGAACCCAATCAGCTGATTTTCAAAAAGCTTAGGAGGATAAGCGTTTGGCCTTCAGCTGATCAAAACTAACAAATGTGCTCTCTCAAGAATACCCACAGACAGCGACAATTCATTCAAAAAGTTTTGGGTAGATTTTTCTCTCTTTTTTCTTTAAGCGTCTTCTCTCTTCACAAACCTTCGTTCTAATCACAATCTTCTTTTGTTCACTATAGGCATGAATTAGCCCAAAAACATAGCATGTGAAGTTTAATTTCTTCTCTTCTCCTCTTTATTCTCTCATCTGTGATTGGGACGTATAGTTTAATTGTGATATTTAAACAATCCAATGATTCACTCAGTTTTAGCCATCAGTTATCGCCCCTGTTTGTCTTTTTTGGCAATGCTTGAAAGGAGTTAATTTTTGGTGTTGTATTGTTGCTTTTCTTGGTAAGTCTCTTGCCTTTTCTTGCTTTTTCCTCTGTTTCCCTTTTTTCATTCTTGTATTTCTAAATCTGGGTTGTTGTTAGATCTCTTGTGCATAGTACGGATCATATGGGATTTTGATTCCATAGTTTTGCATTCTGTATTGTTTGGTAAGATGGACACTTTGATGTTGCTTATTGTTTATTCCTGTTGAATGTTATCTGTCTATTTGGTCTTTTCTTCAAAATTTTGTCTTTCAATTTCTTGGATTTTCCTCTTTTCTTCTACGTGCTTACCAATACCTCGCTAGTAATTATCTTTTTTATAGTATATTGCTCACAGTTAATTCATGATAGTTTGTTGTTTCACCAAAGCATTTATTGATGGTCAATTTTGCTTTCTTAGGATTGAATATGGTAGTTAAGTTACAAGTCTTGGTTGTGTAATAAATATTCTTTTCATGAGGTTACTAATTTCTCATGATCTGTGTGCATCTTTATCTTTTGTGTTAAAGTTACTTTAGGTTTGACATATTTATGATTCTTTCATATGAATACGAGGAATTGATTTCATTTGGAATTTTAAGCAGGTAATTTAAACTCTGAAGGCACATATTCACCAAAAGTTGAGGGAATTCATTATGTTTCGGTTATCTCCTTGAAGAAACCATATATCAAATGGATTCAAGGTAAAACATGCTTTGCAGATTTGTCTTCTCATTGGTGTTTGTATCTGGCTGCTTTACCAGGTCAGGCATTCCCATCATAAGAAAGCAGCGTATGAGGAGAATGCAAAGAATGAGAATTAAAATAACATGGGAACTGCAGGTGTGGATGATGAGATTCATGATCATTTCCATGAAACAACAGAATAAGGTGCGGAGCACAATGGAGACAAGATGGGAGAGAAGAAAAAGAATGTCAATAAAGAAACATAGAGGGATCAAAGAGAATGTTGATGAAGATAGTAATTCTAAAAGGGGTGTAGGGGATGACAGCAATAAAGGTGATCGTATAGAGAGTAAAGAGATCGACAATGAAGAAATTAAGGGAAGCAATAATCAAGAGACAAACGAGAACACAAGTGAATAAAAGAAGACTTTGGGAGAGAATCAGGAGACAAAAATGTTAAACATAGCATGTGAAGTTTTTCTGCTATGTATGCCTGTCTATGTGCTGTTTAACAGTCCCTAATTTTTCCATTTTTTCGCATGTTAAGTGACATTAGCTGAAAAGAGTGTAATCATAACACCAGTTAATTTGCATTATGTTCTTTACTTTTAGCATTTTCTTTGCCTTCTCAAGCTCCAAGTAGACATATGTTCATTAAATAGAGTAAATATATCAGAAAAAGTTACTTCTGCTAGAACAATCCCCCTCTCTCCTCACATTTTTACCATTCTGTTATAGAAGTTAATCCTTATAATCATAGTGCACACCATCTGCTTGTAGTATTCCATAACTGTGGATAAGAAAATTGAAGCATAAGCATAAGACAATTTTCTTCCAAAATCAAACTATAAATGAGAATTTCAAGGACTTTGCTTCTTTAATCCAATGAATTAATTTAAGTAATGATCCATCCCCCGCCTCTTCTCTCATTGTGAATAAACATAAGCTACAAAGCTAATATTTTGTTTCAAAAAATGGCCAAAATACTCAACACATTTCTAAATGGTTTCCACCAATTAGTTCAAAGAACAACAAGAAGTTATTGCATCAAAAAAACAAAAAATCAAACTTACTTAAACAACTATAAATGTAAAATAGTAATGACTTGAATGATAATTCACTCGTATGTCTTAATTGAATTTGTGATTAAATATAATGAGAGTTGTTATAAATTTAATATAAAAATGTTGTGTAAATTGATACTATATGAAAACATAAATTTCTAACTATGTAGTAATGACCAATGATGTTAATTAAAGGCATCATAATTTTTCAATTAAAATTTTAAATTAATTTTAGAATAAACTCATCAAGACTTATTATAATTTTTGTATTAAAAATTGTTAAAATACTTTAAATTTAGACATATATGTGAATTAATAAGGTATTAAAGCATAACTTCTTAATCATGTATTAATAAATAGATTTTAATGATAATTTAAGGTATCAAAGCCTAACTTGCAACCATTTTGTTTTATCCCTAACTCTCTCTTTTCTCTCTTTTTTTATTTTCTCTGTAACTTGCAACCATTTTGTTTTATCCCTATATTCATTTCTTTTGCTCTATTTAAATTGTGTTGTTAAATTTCATTTGTATTGTTATATTTTATGTTTGGATGTATCATCATAATCATTATGATTGTTGTTGTTATTGTTGTTAATAATAATAATAATAATAATAATAATTATTATTATTATTATTATTATTATTATTATTATTTGTTATATGATTTTTATTAGAGTTATAAACTTAATTTTTGTTAAATATTTATATAAGAATATTCAACGAAATAATAAGATATATAATATTCATACCCTTATAATTTTTTTAAGTCATGTCTTTATAAGTCATTTTACACATAAATAACTAATTTTACCAAACATCAAATGACAAACAGTTGATGCAATCTGCTAGTCTAATTATCTATCAACTAATAGTTAATTCAATTAGCTTATTGCCAAACAGGACCATCGTGCACAAGACCTCACCACTACTATTTATATTTTTGAGTCACTTATCGAATTCAAAAGCCCGAGAAAACCAAGTCTCACAAAGACAAGGGTGGCAAAGGAAAGAGTAGGGGAGACAACCATTAAAGTAATGAGGGCTTCTACAAGTATGGCAAGCATAAAGAGGGTGGTCATAAGGAGGACAAAGGGGGGAAAGCAACAATCATATGCCTTTTTTGTGAGAGACCACATAAGGTAAGGGACTGCCCAAAGAAGAATAAGCTCTCTGCCTTAATCGAAGAAAGGGAGGAACAACGGAAACTCAAAGAGACCAAGAAGGGATCATTGCAAATCTTAGACACCATTAAAGCCAAAGTGGAGGTGCCCAAGTCCGAGAAGAAGGGATGATTGTTCATGGAAGTCAAAGTGGGTGACAAAACTGTAAAAGCTCTAGTTAACATTGGAGCTACTCGTAACTTGAAGTAAAGGAAGCCAACCGATTGGGCCTTAAGTATAACAAGGAGCAATGATGGTTCAAGTTAATGAATTATAAGCCTAAATTGATCTTTGGAGTTGCTCATGGCGTCAAGGTATGTTTAGGTGAGTGGCCTGCCTTGTTGATTTTTCAGTTGCTCCTATGAATGATTATCCAATTGTACTTGGCAAGGAGTTCGTGGATGGTGTTAAGGTCATGTTGATTCCCTTCGCCAACATTAAGTGCATCTTGGAGGAAGGTAATGCGTGTATGGTGCCTTTGTCATAAGAGGCAAGCCTATAAGCCAAGAAACTTTCAGCCATACAACTCACTAAGGGTGTGAAAAAGACGCAACTCACATTTTTGGTGGCCATTAGGAGGAGGGGCAAGCTTCATCAAATGAACTACTCAAGGAGATTGCTCACGTCCTTGAGGAGTATAAGGATGTGATGCTCGCAGAGTTGCTAATGAGGCTCTTACCAAAACGAGAGGTAGATCATAAAATTGAATTGGTGCAAGGTGTAAGTCCACCAGTGATGGTACCCTATCGAATGACGCCTCCCAAGCTTAAGGAATTAAGGAGACAACTCAAGAAGTTTTTGGATGCTGTCTATATCCAACTATCAAAAGCTCCATGTGATGCACTTATGCTTTTCCAAAAGAAGCATGATGGGTCACACCGTTTATGCACCAACTATGGGGCGCTTAATAAAATCACTGTGAAGAACATTGATTGCCAACTTGTCTGATCAACTTGGAGAGGCATGATGGTTTTCACAACTTGATTTAAGATTGGGCTATTATCAAATGAGGATTACGAAGGGAGATGAGCCAAAGACAATATGTGTGATAAGGTATAATTCCTTTGAGTTTTTAGTCACGCCCTTTAGACTCACAAATGCACCTGCCACATTTTGTACCCTCATGAATCAAGTGTTGCAATCCTTCTTGAATAAATTTGATGTGGTGTATTTAGATGATATTGTGGTATATAGTAGAACATTAGAAGGGCATGTTATGCACTTATGACAAGTTTTCCAAGGGAAAACAAGCTATACATGAAGAGGGAGAAATGTGTTTTTGCACAACATGAAGTCATGTTCTTGGGCCACATTGTGGGAGGAGGCAAGCTTAGGATGGATAAGTCCAAAGTACAAGTCATCCATAATTAGGAGCCATCAAAGAAGGTGTCCAAGTTGCGTTCCTTTCTTGGCCTTTTCAATTACTACTAAAATTTTATCAAAGGTTATTCCTCCCTCACATCTCCACTCACTGATCTATTGAAGAAGAATAGAGTTTGCGCTTGGGATGCTAAGTGTTAAGGAGCATTCGAAGCGTTGAAACAGGTGATGATGGAAGAACTAGTGTTGGCTCTTCCCTATCACACCAAGGCATATGAGGTACATACTGATGCTTCTGATTTTGCACTTGGTGGTGTTTTAATGTAGGATGGTCATTCGATTTCTTATTAGAGTCGTAAGCTAAATGATACTGAGCGTCGCTATATGGTCTAAGAGAAGGAGATGACCGTGGTGGTGCATTGCTTGCAAACTTGGTCCAAGTTTGTGGTCATGACTAACAATGTTGCCACAAGTTACTTCCTCAACTAAAAGAAGTTAACGCCCAAGCAAGCTAGGTGACTAGCTTTCTTAGTGGGGTTCGATTTTGTAATGGAGTATAAACCGGGCAAGGTTAATGTGGTGGTCGATGAGCTTAGTAGGAAGGTCAAGCTAGCCACCATCATAAGACCTAGTTTTCCTTTGGTAGACCGTATCAAAGAGGGACTGGTGCATGACTCGCAAACTAAGAGTTTGATGGAGTTGGCAAGTAGGGGGAAGACACGCCAATTTTGCCTTAAGGATGGGGTGCTCAAAACCAAAGGCAATCGTGTGTACATGCCAAAGTGGCAAGGGTTAAGGAAGGAAATCATTAAGGAGTGTACATCACTCATTGGCACCCATTGAACGTGTTTACTATTAGTCCCAAATGTGTGATGATATCAAGTTATATGTGAAGACTTATCTTATGTGCCAACAAGACAAGGTGGAGAAAAATAGACCAGCCGGTTTCTTAAATCCATTGTGTGAGGCCTCAAACTATACCCTAGTTGGAACATTTCTTGTCGATGAAAGTATATGTAATAGGTGTTAACGATTAGGAAAGTGAGTGTTTAGTTTGAGACATAATCAATATTAATAGAATTGTAGGGGTATTTCGGTAATTTATGTTAATTGTGTTATAAAAGCATAAAGATACATTAATCATGGACTAAATTGCTAAATGTATTCAGATGGAATGCAATTTCATATAATAAGACAAAGGTGTTTTCATTTTTGTTATTAATGAAAGAAACATATAGGATGGAACCATTTGTCATATGTCCCACACCATAACACTTAGCCATGTGGTAAATGGCGTGTCACCCATCTGTACCTTTTTTTAAAAACATGCAGATGAAGAAGGTGAGAGTCAGCAAACACAAAAATCTGCAGAAGATTGAGCTTCTCTCTCTCTATCCATCATCTTGTTAAATCCATTTGTGCATTTGATGTTAAGGTATGTTAATTGCATGTTTTGGTGTGAATCTGCCTCAAAACTCTTTCGAATCTCACTGCAATTTATCAAACCTAATTATTAGGGTAAAATGAGACTCATGCTTATAATGAGAAATTACTTAAATGCTTTCATTGATGCATTATTACAAAAACTTATATTCATAAGACATATTAAGTTTGGTTGGGCGTGAATGAACACTTTCAATTTGAGCATAGGGGAATAACCTTATATGTTATGCATTATTTATCTTACATGTGGCTCTAAAATGTAATATTATTTGCTTTAACTTGTCAAGTCCTAGTTGTAGGTAAATAGACACACCTAGAAGTGTCAGCAACTATTTCTGTTCTTAGACACTACGATGCCTTCTATTTTAAAGACTTAAGTCTCTTCTGTTTCTGTTGATACCAATCATAGGTATCTTCTGTTATGTTCCTGTTATCTACTTCTGAAAAGATTAACAGGCAATTCTATATATATTTTTATATTTGTTCTGTTTTGATGCAATTGATAGTCAGATTACTCTCTGATTTGAATAATCAAAGATTGCTATATGATATGTCAGATTCATTTGCATGTAAATGTTAGACGACTGTAGGAAGCAGTCGTCATCTTATATCTTGCTCTATTTAATTTCCCACTAAGTTCTATGCTTAGCACGGTGGTTTTTTCCTCCATGTAGGTCTTGATAAAAAGGGTTAAAGTTGGGACCATGATAATGGCCAAAGAAGGACGTATTATATTTTGGGAGATTTTGTATTTAAACTTTGAGTTGTATTCAACATTATGAGACATTTTTTTTTGTAGTTTGTGTAGATGTCCTGTAATAACCATAACATAAGATGGGTTTGATTTTAAGGCATGGAATTGATAAATGTGATGTGTATATTGTGTCCTCTTTATAACCCAATGACATATGAAATGTTATGTATGTTTGCCTTATTTTCTGGGAATTGGTGAAATGTCTTAGTTTGTTTTAGGTTTGCTTTATGTGTCATCTATATATCCTCCTAAAGGGTATTAAGGTCTTGCACATTTCTCATTCCGGAGAAGCCTTAAGAGAGCATTTCAATGGATTTCATCACATGCCTACCAAAATTCGAGGGATGTAACAACATTATGGTAGTGGTGGATCGATTTAGCAAGTATGGAGTGTTCATCCCAGTGTTTACAAAATTCATAGCTGAGGATACAACATGCCTATTCTTTCGAAATGTGGTGAAGTATTGGGGCATACCAAAGATGATAGTGAGCGATTGAGATACTCACTTCACCGGGAGGTTTTGGATGGAGCTGTTTAAGCTATTGAGGTCTGAGTTCAACTTCTCTACAAGTTTTCATCCTCAAACCGATGGACAAACTGAGAGGGTAAATGCATTATTGGAGTTATTTTTTAGGCATTATGTGAGTGTCAATCAACATGATTAGGCAAAGTTCCTTGATGTTGCCCAATTTTCATATAATTTGTAAAAGAGTGAGTCAACAGGAGCTACTCCATGTAAGATCGCCACGGGGCAACAACCAATGACTCCTCATACTTTGGCAATTGGGTATAAGTGTAGCGCCCCCTTACCGTAGAATATACACCGGGACGCCCGTAGGTCATACCGATACATATCCTACGATGAGGGTGTACTACCAAACGATCAATTTTAATAAACCTCATGGCAT
>JANZLD010000006.1:74869127-74884556 GCA_026413575.1 Erythroxylum carthagenense
AATGTCATGAATGCATGACCAAACAGTTCGTGTGCACAAATTCACTAATCACAGTACCAGTATACCTGGACACTACTCACACATTCCTATTAGTCTCATCCAATGACTCATTTCCTATTTTACCCTTCCAGTAGGGGGTGGGATGTTACAATTGTCACATCTCATTATCTCATGTTAGGAGCTAGAACCCTAGAACAATGTATATGAGAGATTATTGAGAAGTTAGAAAATGCATTTCATGATTATGCATAATATAGCATACACATACACGTGAATATTGATTTTTGCACATTAAACTGATTGTACATGTATTCATTGGCATTTTTCTAAGTATAATTGATTTATTAATGTGATTATATTGAAAAATGTGACTTTTATGTCTTGAAAATTGATTTGGAGAATATTATTATTAATTCAAAAATTTTGGTGAATTTTAGAAAATTTTCAAAAATTTTAGATATTTTTGGACTAGGAAAAATGTCAAGTGACAATATGATTAATAAATGATAGTAGAAATAAAAGTAATATGACAATGAAAAATTTTATGGTTGACTTTGGGATTTATTGACAAATGTTGTTGAAAATTTAGAGTCAATTAGAGTAAAAATTGGAGATGATTGGACTAGTTAAATAAGAGAAACTAGTTTAAGCTTACAGAAATTGAATAAGTGACAAGTGTCACTTGTCAAATTTAGCCTTTATTCCTAAGAATATATTGAAAAGACCAAATTAATTGTTTGATCTTGTTTTCTTCTCCCTTGTGATTTCCTCATCTTCTGTGAGTTTCTTTACTTCTAGAAATTGTCTCACCTTCGCAACGTAAGGCTTACTCTCATTTTTCACTTGCTATTTTGTTTTGTTATCTTCTTCACTGTCACTGAAATGCCTAACCTTACAACCTTCAACTGTTGATGATCATGTTATCCTAGAAAACTAGTGCTTCTCGGTGTTTTTGAAGAACTTAGAGTTTCAGCAAGTAAGTAATATGTAAATTCTTATACGTTGTTGAAATATGAAATAAATATAGTGAAACTAATGGTCATTATGTATGTACACCGTGGATATAAGATGAGAATATTGATATCTTGTATGTGTGTTTTAATGATCAATATTTCATAAGATGGTGTTGAAATGATTTTTGAGATAGTAAGATCAATGAAAATAGGTATAAAATGAGTGCGGAAAAATTTGATCGATAATGGATGTTCCATGTTTTGTTTTTAGTATTATAATCAAACATAGAGTATGATTTGTTTGTGATTGAAGTTGAACTGAAATGGAAGTAGGGATGAAGAGGAAATATTGAAGAAATAAGTTAGAAGAGATAGACTAAACAAAAGAGATGAACTAAGATGAAAATGATGATGAAGAGTGATGGAATTTGTTGAATGTAGTGATTTTACTAAACATGCTTTAGTATTTTAGTCATAACTTGATTTGTAGACTTCAAAATGGAATGATTTTTGATTTAGATTAAACTAGAGACATATGAATACAAATTTCCTGAAGAAATCAAATTTCAATTCTATCTATAAGAATTCCAGAATTTGGCTTGATTTTTTAGTTTAAGAATAATCCGAAGTATTTTGAGTATGACTTTCAGTATACTAAATCAAATTGTATGATCTTAGTGTCATTAGAAACTTAAGACATAGGATAAAAGAAAGTGTTGCCAAATTACTCCATTTTCTTTGTCATAATGATCATTCAAAGTTGACATGAAGGTCTGTTTTTAGAAAAATCTAGAATGGTCAATTGAGTTATGAACTTAGATTCGATCTATTTATTTGAGGTGTAAACATAAATTCAAATTATACTTATGTGAGTGCTGGTATATGAATGATCATGTGACGAGAATAATGGAAATAGACTCAGGATTGTCATTGAACATGCATTGTACATAATTCATATATACATATGTGCATAAATAAGTACGTGTATAATTTTGCAAATTTGTGATATGTGTAAAAGTATATTGCATGATATAGAGGAGCATTTAGAGCATCAACATTCAAACTTTGTCGGGATTTCGAGGCAATACCTTTCTAGAGCAACCTGTGAGTAACCTAGATTGTCTCACTTGTTTACTTATCTATTTTAAATTTTGTATTGAATTATTTTGTGAATACGATTGTGTTGATTCTGGATTTTGAAAGTCCGAGGTGTCTGATGCATGAATGAGATATTGAAAGTATTACTTGTATGTGAATCTGACTTAAATAAGTGTACTAAATAATTTTGTTGAGTATCGGACTAAGGTCTGATGATAAATGTGTTTTGAATGTGAATATGAAATCACGTGATTGATTGAGAATAAGAGAATGTGATGCATTTCATTACATGAATGCATGAAAGATAAAAGCAATTGTGACTGTAGTCGTCAGTAAAAAGAGTTTAAAGCTCATAATGTAATAAAAGCCTCTAACTCAGTTGATATTGTGTCTGATATGTACAAAGGGTATGAGACAATATCTAAAACAAGCCCAATATCCACAAAGGATATGGGTTAGTAAAAAGACACTCGGTTACAACAATAACAATTGAAAATAGGTCTCATGTGCATTGCATTTATAATTGATATATGTTTTTAAAACGATTGCAATGATCGGTTTAATTATTCTAAATGTGATATATGATGCTACATGATAAATGAAATGATGTAAATTATGTATTTGTATATTATATTGAGTTGTATGAATTAAGTGAACTATCAAGGATAGTTACCTTATTGAGTTCTCAAAATTGCACGTTGACATTTAAGAACCGAGAGAGGATACTAGTGACAGAAAGACTCTACAAAAGCATAGTTCTTATACTTTTGGATAGAAGAAATTACTCAAAGGTCAGTCATATGAGATTAAAGGATTAGATAGAAATTTTTGTATAATTGTTCATTCATGTAGCGTGTTTTGTATTAGGTTTTGATGATGTACGTATTTGGATGATTTTGAAAATTTTCAATGTACATACTCGATTTTTAAGAAATGAAATGAAAATTTTGAATTTTAAAATATTGTGACATTTATGTATTAATGATGATGTCATGATTAAGTTAATGATGTGAGTGTCTTAACATGCCACTCTTACGGAGTACGTATTTAGACATCACTCAAAATGTCAGGCAAGTATCTTGCAAGAGTGAGTTCGCTACAGTTATAATCGGGTTGGATATTCATAATACAGAAAATGGAGGTAATCTTATTCATAGGTTGATGAAAATCAGTGAAGCAGTTTTGAGATTCAGAATATAGGAAACAACAATGATAAGCAACATGTCCCTATTTTCAACATATTTGACATTGGGTGGATGACTTAGAGTTCGGAAGGGTTATGACTAGGAGGCTTCAAAAAATTGCATAGGTTCATTAGAAGAATGTACAAAAGGTGGACAAATAATTTTGACAGGCCCAAAGTTTACCACAGAAATGGTCGTCGGAGTGGTGTCCTCTACCAGTGTCTCGGCCGTGGATGGAGTGGTTTGTGGTGGAGAATGCGGCAAGAGCAGAATCCGATGGTTGTGGTTCTTGGAAGGATGGTAAGTGCTTCTCATGAAGCAAGGGCTTTGCTTTGAGTTTTGCAAATGTGGTGGAGGTTGGGCGACTTTTTATTGTCCTTATAAACGACTCGAAATTTGCTGGTAGTCAATTTAAAGTGAAGAGGACGAGATCGGCATCCGAGATGGTGTCACCATTCACGGAAAGTTCTTCAGCAATGGTGGATGGAGATGACGTTGAGGTAGTCGATGATGGTGCCGGAGCCCGTCTTGCTAGTGTGAAGCTGTCCAGAGGATGGACTGTTGAGAGGCAAATTGGAGCTTAAAGTGATGTTAAAGACTGGCCCTGAGAGAGCGTGTGGTTGTATGTCCGAGGGCAAGTCGCGCTGTGGAGCTGGAGAATGATCCGTTGAGGAAACAGTAAACTAGTTGATCTAGTTTCTTCCATTTGGCATAATCCATAGATGGAGAAGCAGAGCTCTCATCTGGTGTTGCAATAGTCCCGTCCAAATAATTAGAAGAGTCTAGCGGTGTAGTTAGAAACTTGGTCATCTGGTTGAATGGCAATGTAGGTAAGTTGTGTTCTGACATGTTTTTGGCATTGGAATTCGGTTGGTATGGTGTTGATTATGCTGATATGTGCTTATATGGTATGTTTTAATTAGTAGCCACCATTTCATTTTGATAGTATAAATGTACGGAACCATTACATAAGCATTAAACTATTGGACCAATGATAACATAATTTCGTTGAAAACTTGCAGAAAAGTGAGTGCTCTCTTAGTCACTTGGACTTTATTCTCAAGACTTGAAAATTAAAACCTTTACATGCATAACTGAAACATGATACATTCAAAGGTTCAAAAAGCTATACAAGAGATGCAGCATTGCCTTTCCTGATCATAAACAAAGAGCCTCCGGCGCCCTTTTGCTTTGTTTCAAGGAATCATACGTCAGACGATTATATGATGAGTTACAAATAAATGTGCTAAAAATAAAATAAATTACTGTAGAAAACCAAAAATCATCTGGGAAACACCTACTTCAAGAAAAATGGAACATCCTAATCCCTGCGGTTATTCTCTTTATTTACCTCAAGCAAGCTGCCACAATCTTTGATTCATGACGGCGAATCGAACCGACCGCTGAATCTCTGCGATGGAGCAGTAGGAGGTTCGTCTTTATTGGTTTTTCTCCTAGAAGGGCCTTCAATGGCTCCAAAACTTCTAATAGTTTTTGATGACTTTGAACTGAATATTGATGAGCTAAAAGAAGGATCAGTTGCACTAAATGATAAGGGGCCTTTATGTGATGCGTCAATTGGATGTCCAACTGCAGCATCTTCATGGGGAGGTGGGAATTTCTCACTTTTGTTCGCCATTTCCACTTTATTCATCACCCTCCACCTCTGAAAATTATGAAGGCAATTAAGAATTATTATGTCAATCATTAGACTAAAAAGTTGGTTCCAACAGCAAATGGCGAAAACTTCTTATGATGATAAAGATGAATCTATACAGACTTTAAGCTTAATTTAACCTTACCCTGAAAATGAATGACTAGATAGGTAAACTGAATGTTATGAAGGCAGTCAAGAAGGCAGCTGTAACTTACTTCTAAATTTCCTGGGATCTCTGCATTTGCTTCAGGAGCTGGAATGGCCCGACCAGTCCGATCATGTTTAATTCTAATTCTAGCCCTTCTAGCACCATCAACAGCACTATTCCTCCCACCAAGACTTCTTCTCCTGAACATGAAGTTAGACATTTACAGACCTATTAACGACATTTACAGATAAGACAACTTAAACAAAAATGCAAGGAGAAAGAAAAATCTAACCTTCTAGCTTCTTCATCCCTCAATTTCACATCAATTTCTTTGCTGGGAGGATACTTGGGTAAATTTGACGGCTCACAAGCATAAGGTTTGGCGGTAAAGAACTGCACTCAGAAAACCAAATCAGTATACATTCAACAAAGAGTCCAATGTTATTCCACAATAAGCATTGGTGGAAGTATGCTTAACCAAATTCGTAAGCAAAGGAAGCAAGCACATATTCAGGAACAAAGATTTGTAGAATTACATCAGTTTTTTAAAGTGTTGCAATATAAAGTTCAACTATGGAGAATAGGCTACCGAGTAATCATCACTTACTTCACTGTTTAGAGCTGTGGTTGCTGTGCCTCGTTCATCAGGATCTATTGAAAGAAAGGTTTCAATTAAAGGTAAAGCTGAAGGTGGGAAGTCCTTGAACGTCTCTGCTATGCAGCGTGTGTACTGGTGTTGTGGTTTAAACAGTGTTGCATTGGAAAATTTGGATTTCTTCCAATATTCTTCAGATGGGGAGCCACACAGCTTGAATATCCTGTGCAATTGTTCAACCTAAAGCAACAACCCAAAAAAAAAAAAAAAAAAAAAAGAGCTAAGAATAAAATAACAATTACCCTCTATGGAAAATGAAGAAAAAAACTCTCAGCAACAAAAATCAAATGGTACATGGTACTCAATTGCTAAGTCTGAAAGCACTAAAACCTCCAACAAGACCCGTATGTGTATCCGATTATTATGAAAGGGGATTTCATAGATAAACATGCTCAGTTGAAAGAGTTTGATATATCACAAATTAGGAGTTAAATTGTCCATAATATCAGACAAAGATTATAACATTCAATTTTTGCAATTAAATTAGCTACTCCAAAAGTAACAGACAGGGCAAAATCATTAAGGCATAGTAGTCACTTTATGTGTTTTTTAACCATTAGACATAGGCCGGTACTCCAGGAGCATTCCTTATGGAATATTTAAGTTTTGATAAAGATAGTTTTATAGGAGAGCACAGGAATTGAGAAACCTAAGTGTCATCAAGAAAGCAACACAAAAGCATCTCAAATAAGGGAAAGAAGCGCCATTGAGGTGATACTTTAAAAAGCTTTGAAATGAATCTGCAGGTCTTATATTGGTCAGATTAGTAATATAGTAAATCAAAATGTTGAGATAGGATTACAGGAGTAACAAAATCATGTTTCAACACCACCAACTAAGGTGGCATAACAAGAACAACATCCAACTACACTAAATAATTAGCATAATAACATCGTTCAAGGACAGTAAGTAATTGCATAGTTATCTTTGAACCCCAACAAGCAATCCAAAATGTACCTCTGTCCGTCCTGGCATTATTGGCTTTCCAGCAAGTAGCTCAGCCAAAATACAGCCAGCACTCCAAAGGTCAACTCCAACATCATAACAACTGGCTCCAAGAAGAAGTTCAGGGGGGCGATACCAAAGTGTGACAACTCGACTTGTCATGGGAATCTTGCGTTCAGGATCATAGAAAGTGGCCAATCCAAAATCGGCAATTTTTAGAACTCCGTCATTGTCAATAAGCAAATTAGAACCCTTGATATCACGGTGCAGGACACCTCGATTGTGGCAATGCTCGAGCCCAGAAAGCAACTGCTTCATGAAGCATTTTACCTGCCAACAATAACATCAAGATAGAGCACCAATCAATCAAATACAATCTCAATTAACTAAAAAAGTTATGAAATAAAATAGGCAACGATTCAAAATAGGTTGCTTGACATTAAGATGCTATTCAAGCACTAACATCTAAATTCTCTATAGGGCTGACATTTCCAGCATCAAACACGCATACACCTACTCCCAGTGATTTTATATATACATTGGAAGTAGGACGATCTTTCTGTAGCAGTCTCTATCACAAAGGTGAAAATCACCTATTCCAGCTAATACAAGCATGAGATGCAAAAGTACAGGCTTCATTTCTTGTAAACGGAGGTGATAGCAAAAGCAGACAATTTTGCAGCTCAGAAATTTTATGAAAATGGAAGAAGAATTAAGCAAATAACTTACTGAAAGCCTCTATACTAACAGAAACTTTTTCCTGGAAAACAGGACAATTTCAGAACAACATCTCTGGAGAGCAGGATAGAAATGGTGCTCAATTAAGTAGCAACTTCAAACTTTCTCTCCAGAAGTAATAGAAAAGGAAAGAATAGTCGAAGTTTGATCATAAAGGTTATTGCTCGTACTTTTTATTCGTAAAGAAGAGATTTAATATAGCAATGTAACAATATGTTAGTACCATAACTACGAAATCTGCAAAGAAACCATTGTGCCCAGAATGACATAAAAGCCCCATCTATAATCATTTTAAAGCTCCATGTAATGCATAACACCACAAACTACCCAAACTCGGATGTCCATTCTACCAGGTAACTCCCACAAGTCTTGAAAAGGGCATCTTGTAACATCAGCTCACGCAAGAAAATCAAAGAACACAAGAAGGAAAATGGAAAGGACAAGCATTGCCAGATAGCTAGAAGGCACGAATGGTAGAAAATGAGTCAAATGTAAAACAGATACAAAAGCTAAAATTTGAACCGTCAAAAGGACAAACCAAAAGACCCATCTTTAAATCCCTCAAACTAGCCCATAGCATACCATAATAAAGTAAGAATTCGAACACGAGCCCCAAGATTATATGACAGCTGAAATCATAAAGTTAGAGATCTTTAACCTTGCAATGTTACAATATATATACCTGGGGCTCGGTGAACTTCTCTTCTTGGCGAGCAACAAGCCCAGTGAGATCATGTTCCATGTACTGAAACACCAAATAGAGACTGCAAGACATTCTTGAAGTGACCAAACCCTCAAGTTTAAGCACATTAGGATGATCCAATCTGCTTAAAACAAGGATCTCCCTAGCCATAAACCTCACACTCTCTGCCTCTAAGTTATCAAATCTTACTTTCTTCAAAGCCACTATCTTCCCCGTTAGTAGATCCCTCGCCTTGTACACATTGCTATATGTTCCTTGCCCAATCTAAAACAAGAAAGCAAAAAGAAGCTTGTTTGTCATTTTTATTCTTGAATCTCAGAAAAGATATTTATCCTTTCATCCATTTCTAGTCTTACCTTGTCAAGCTTCTCAAATGAGTTAGCCCGGCGAGGAGTCCAACCACCAATCACGTCGCCAGCAACCGCCATAAGCCACGATGGCCACCCCTGCTGGTAACCGAGGTCCGGTAACCGGAACTGCCCCGTCTCCAGAACATGACAGTCCACACCAACCCCACCTCGCGCCTTAGCTCTCCGCTTCTGGGCAGGCTGTTGGTCGGAGCTCCGTGCATGGAATGCTGCTTCGAAAGCTCGGGGACGGTATTTGTAAGCCAACTTGCCGACAAAACAACCCATGTAGTCTTCAGGCACCGAACCAAACCCAAGAGCACATCTTAACAAAGCAATGAACTGTGTGACGGACAGGCAGTGATTGAACCGGAACTATTAACTCAAAATTACACGGACAAGTCTAAAGCGAGGAAGAGAGAGAGGTTTATGGTTAAGCCCGCGGAAGAGTTAAGGAAGGAAACTAAGTTGTTGTTAGAGTAACTAAAGAACAATAACCGATAGGTAGCCATTGATGGCTTGTTGAAAAGTAGGGTAGTAACGACATTGCCATTGCAACCCCGTTAATATACAAGTACCTAATCTAAGAGATTAGATTAGATTCGAGGAGTGACGTGATTGGGGCTGAGGTTGAAAGAAGTCAAAAGACACAGAGAGAGGAATGGAAGTAGAAAGTAAACTTTTGATAAGCGTGTGTTGCTTGTTCTTGCAATAGACATCACAGGTTCAGGGTCAGGTCAGGCTTTATTAGATACTTTTCTCTGTACTTGAGCACAACTCTCCAATCCTTTTTTTTTTTTTCTTCTCCCTCCTGTGGGGGATAGTCCTTTGTGAACAAACTGCCTCCTCCACAAAACACCATTCTATATACCACTTGCTGGTCTAAAGAGCATTTTGCAATTATTCTTGTCTTTTTGTAATAATTTTTAATAAAATAAAAGGATTAAAATTTAAGATACTCAATTGATATTAAACAAAATTGAATAAAATTTTAAAATTTAATTAAGAAATATTATTAAATAAAAATAAATTTGTTTATTTTATTTTATAAATAAAAATTGACCGATTGATTAATAAGTTGATTAGTTTTTAATCACAAGAGATATTAAAATAAATTGAATAAAAAAATTAAAAATTGAACTGAAAGATCAAATGGTTCAAAAATTTTACAATTAAACCGACAAAATTGATTAGTGTTTTAAATATTAAATACATCAGTAAAACTTACTCAAGATCTTAGGTAATTTTAAAGAAATCAAACTTTTGATCTTAATTTAAAGAAATTATATTATATAAAAAAATTCAATAATAACTTGAATCAGATCATTATTTAATTTTCATAGATTAACTCTGAAAACCTAATGATTTTGACTTCATTAATTAAAAAAATGCGAAATCGTTGGTTTTTAATTTTTGGTTCATTCCGGGAGGTTGATGTGAAATGGAAGCAGCGAATAAGAGTCAGTTAATTTAATGAAATTCTACCAACCAAAACTTGGCATTTATTGATGAAAACAGTAGTCGTACGCCTCTTTTACTTTGTGATCAAAGGGATGACGTAAGTGATAAATTTTAAAATTTATCATCTGGGAACTTTGTAGCAAGTACATATTATATAATCAATGTTATATCAAATTAAATTTTTAGGTAAATGCAGGAACAAATTCTCTGTATCCATAATTTTATACCAATTTTATGTAAATATATGAAACTTAGAAAAATATGTGAATGAGATTGTATAAAATAGAGTTGATAACGAATTATAAATATAAAACATATTTTTCTGATAAATAGATTTAATTATTTATAAAAAGATATAAGAAAAATATGCTTTCACTTTGTGGATATAGAATCAAGGTGATTAAATTAATGTTTTAAAAATCAAACCAAAAATTATATTAGTAGAATAAAATATTTAAGATTTAAAAAATTCAACTAAAATTAGATCGCGGAGACAATTCCAATTGTAGAGTAGTGAATTGACCAAAGTGATTGTGCCTATAAAATTTTAGTATTACAATTCAAAGCAGACAAAGACAACTTGCAAGAATAAAGACCACAACGTACACATCTACACAGGGTAGCGTTTGAAAATTAAGTTCCACCACCACCAAACACCGGTCAGTATGGAGTCAACCTTGCGTTTCAATTTGTCAAAAACCTCAAAACACAACGTGTTTGAACACGTTCAATCTTCAGCTACGTACCAAATCTCTTGTTTGAGATTCACATTTTCTAATTTAAATAAGTCATTTTTTTGGAAAAAAAATTAAAACTTGATTAATTAAAAGTCTCGCCTAACTCTTCCAATTGATCTGTTCTTTTCCCTCGAAGAGGGGAGAAAAAAAGATCGGAACTGTGGAGTAGATTGTAGATTTGAAGATTATTGCCTTTATACGGCGTCGTCATCTCCGAAATTACCGTCTAAGATGGGTAGTCAAAGTAGGCGATCCGTTTCAGTTGGGTTGGACTAAATTGACGCTGTTTGTGTTAGGTAAAGCGGTCGTCGCAGCTTCTTTGACTAATCTTCTGTGTTTAGTTGCTGAAAAGTCGAGAGGTTGTGTGAGCTTAAAGGAATATATGTATATACATTATATTATCTTTCAACTACAAAAACTTTAAATTGGTAATTTTTGAGTTTTTCAACATTTTCATTTGACCTACTTTACTTTTGTTTTTTTTTTTGGGTTAAAAATCAATCAAGTTATTAATTTATCGGTCGATTGTCATAAATTAATTAATTTTTATAAACTAAAATAAACCAATTAATTTTATTTAACGACTTTTTTAATTAAACTTTAAATTAAGGACAATTTTTTTAAATATATTTTAAATTATTTGATTTATTCAATCTTTAACCAATTTCATAATATTTTAATACTAATTAAACCTTTTAAACTTTAAACTTCTTAGCTTACTGATTTTTTGGGCCGTTTTTTAAAACATTAGTAATTGAAATTATAAGTATATATAACAACGTTAATTACATGCTTTAAATAAATTATCAATAATTTAGAATCAAATAATAAGTTTAACTTAACTAATTAATAATAGAATTTCCCACAAATCAAACAAATATCAACTTGTGTGAGAATAATATTTCATTTTTAGTATAAATATTAATGATATTATCATAGTTTATGCTTTAATTAAAAAAGTGAGATTTTATTTTATTTTTGTTTGTCATTATATATAAGATTCAGTAATAAAAATATTGAATTTTCTATACTACTTTTATGAAAAGAATTACAATCAAAATAAATTGCAATAACTTAAGTATCTTTTTCTGCAAATTTATGACTGATACCAAAGGTTCCTGCAATTGACTCATTGTCTTACCTAACAAACTATTTTTAACTCTTATGATGATTAGGAATCTTTGCGTTTAATTATGCATGAAGTAACATATATTATAATGACAGAAAAGAAAACTATCATCACTTGCAACCAAAGTATGCATCTAAGATCAATTTACCTGTGCATGCCTTTGCGTGCTACTCTATATCCCTTTCTGTTCATCCATCTATTAAGATAGATGTACATAAATATAAAATGATTGTTTCTATTTTTGTGTACTATCCTTTACTTTTCTCTATTTATCTATTAAATATTAATAAATTGATAAATAAAAAAGGGCACATTTAATAGATGAATGAATGGAGATGAGCACAAAGTAACATACCAAAATGATAATAGACACCCTATACCCATTCTTATCTTTCTCTTTGGCATCATCTTTTATTTGAATCCATTGCTCACGTTATCGAATCCTTTTCTTTTCTTGCTCTTCATAATTGGTTTCAATGATGACTTTTAGTTATCCAATCAAAGGAAAAGAAAAGATTATTACTGATACTTTCAACCTGCCCTGAGCTAGTGGCGTCCCTTTATTCTGACTAGTTGTGAGGAGGTGAGTTGAAGTGGCCCTGGAGCCTGGAAGCGAACAAAATTTCGGACCATCTTTCCTTACAAAGCTGGAGGGTGACCTCATGATGTGAAGTATAAATTCTCAAGTTGATTAGGAACATTAAATAAAAACATGTTTCTATATATAAATGAGCTAATAATATACTATTTCAAAATTTTCGATTAAGCCACAAATTTTTTTTACATATAAGATACTCATATTTTAAAATTACAAAAACTTTAAGATTAATGATATGATTTGACTTTTTATATAATTCTAAATCACATTTAATTTATCTTTGATTATTTAATTAAATCATTTATATCTATTGATTAAGATTGACTTCTAATAATACTCATGACCACCTAAATATTTAGGAATATTAACTTGTTTTAGCTAACCTTTTAGTGTATAATTTTTTATATAATTTAATCATTTTATTATACAACGTTCCAAGATTAAAGTATGAAATTAATGTCTACATTAGTTGACTCTAATTATATTAATTCTTCACCATTAGTAATTGATTCAATTAATGACATTTAAAATTATTTTAAAATATTATTTCACCTTAGCTAAAGAATTTCGGAACCATATATTAATCACTCAACTATATATATATATGGTTCATGTTATATCATATGACTATCAATTGAGTTATCCTTAACTATAATAAATCTCTTTTAATAATTTGATCTCTTATAATAGATGTGTTTTATAAACCACTTGGATAGTATATAGGCTGGAAACTCATAATGCAACTCTGTTGAGACTTATCAGTGAAATATTCCATGAGTCTAGGAGTCACAGTAAAAAGACCCTTTCTTGATTCATGTGGTCTAACAATTCCACGTACTTTAGTTATATTATGATTTTAAACTTAATATGTCAACTATAGTTCGTAATTTAGAATTAGTAACATAAGAAATCCACCTATAATCATGGATTATGTGTTTTATAAATAACTTGGATAGTATATAGACTAGAAATCCATGATGCAGCTCTATTGAGACTTATCGATGAAATATTCTATAAGCGTAGGAGTCACAGTGAGAAGACCCTTTTTTTATTCAAGTGGTCTAACATTTTCACGTACCTTGGTTATGTTATGTTTTCAAACTTAGTATGTCAACTTATATTGATTTATCGTTATGTTATTTCGATTTTAAATTGCATTTTGTAATTTACTTTTAATTATATTGCTAGATGCACAAAATTTGGATGTCTCATCAAAAATTGTCCAATGAATACTTAGGAGTTAAGAGTTTTACGTAATTCGTAAAAGATCAAATGAGTTTAGGATGTTGTATTAGTTGTCTATACATAGATTGCTTAAATGTGAACATTCAAAGTCAAGATGTGATATATAATCACGATGTAGTATATAATCACTTACTAATCTAAGGCATAGATAAATTCTATACTCCATGGATTTATCATGGAAAACGTTCGAAAGTAAGTTGTGGTAAAAGTGTTAATACATGCTTTGATAATAGTAACAATAATGATGTAGAAGATTATGATATTAATGACAAATGGTGATGAGGTGATTGACGAGATGTTAAAAGACTATAGGAATTATATAGAGAATATGAGCGAAACCGGTTTGCTAAACATAATTGATAGTATTGCAGAAGACAATGTTAGGAAGTTATTGAAAGTTACTCGAGAAGAAATATATCTAAAGTGCTCGAAATTCGTATAGCTATATTTTGTTGTAAAGTTTTTGCATTTGAAGGTCTATAATAAATGGAGTATCAAATCTTTGGACATGTTAATTTACTTGCTCAGTGATGCATTACTTGTTTTTCAATTTGTTATATTGGAAGGAATTGCTATTGAGGCATAACCTTGATATGACGCGTATTGAAAAAATTGTTTGTGAAAATATTTTAGGAACTTTGACGGGAATTGATGGCAAATCGAAAGACACAATTAAGCTAGATTAGACTTGGAAGACATGAATATAAGAAAAGATTTGCATTTGAAAAGAAGAGATGATGGGTCATACATCATTTTACCTTCTTATTACAACATGTCAAAAAAGGAGAAGAAAACTTTTTTTAGTTTCTTAAATCAACCAAGTTTCTTGATGGGTGTACATTTAATATAACTTGTTGTGTCAATGTCAAAGAGAGAGAAGTTTCGAGGCTAAAAAGCTATCATTGTCATGTACTTTCATAATGATTACTTCCTGTTGTAATATGTAGGTGTTTGTCGAAGGATGTATCCCTAACTTTGGAAAAATTGGGTGAGTTTTTAAGCAATTATGTTGCAAGATATTAGAAGTAAGAGAACTTGAAAAAATGGAAAAGACATAGCTTTGATTCTATGTAAGCTTGAACAAGATAAGATTTGAAGTAAATAGATTGTTAATGTTAAAGAAAGACATAAGATTAGGTTCTCATTATGGTTTAAGACTCGAGTAAGTTATTGATGGAATATTATGAAATTATGCCAATTTGTATGTCAGATTGACTTCTACTTATATTTTGTCCGACAAATGATACAGTTACATAACCATAGATTGCAAGAGGCGACAACAACATTATGTGCTTTGACATGTGGGCCTCATATATGTCACAAAAAATATATATGTTATATTGTTAATGGAGTTAGATTTGACATAAAAGATCAAGATAGCCGACTTAAAAACCAAAATTGTGGGGTTGTTGATGAGGGACAACATGACGACAATTTTATTAACTTCTTGTCTAAAAAATAATAAAGTTGTATTAAATCAAAGATAAAAAGTTTGTTTTATTCAAGTGCAAATGATTTAATCTTGGTGACATAAAAGTAAATAGCAATATTACTAGTGTAACACCCCACTCCCGTAAGACCCGAACCCAACATCGATGGTAATATCCGAGTCCGTGCCCTGCGAGAGTGACAGCTACATTACGCATTCAAAACACAGTATACCTCTTTTCTTTTCTTTTTTGAAACAAACAAACACTTACATTTTATTAAGTGGAAAACCATTCACAAAACATAACTAGTAATACAACGACCATGCGGGTCCCTTTTATAAAGACACAACAATAAGTTACCCAAAAACTATCACTCTTCTGCAGACGCAACTGATCCCGCC
>JANZLD010000006.1:74885873-74899917 GCA_026413575.1 Erythroxylum carthagenense
ATGAAAGTGATAATTTGTGAAATAATGTGTATTGTATGTATATGCATGAGTTGGGTGGACCATCGATGATGGTTTCTTACTGAGTTCGCAAACTCAGCCAACATTGCAATTATTTTTCTCAGGTTATGAAGAGTACCCCGTTAGGCAAACGGGAGTATGTTCACTGCATGAGAGTCAAGAATAGGGTCGGGATCAGTCCACGTCAGCATGGTGTCTTTTTGTTCTTGCATAAATTTGTATTTTTGCAATTAATTGTAATATGATTTTTGGAAAATGTTCAATATCGTCATGGATTTATTTATGACTGTAATTGTGACATGAATGAAAAGGGATTTTGAATTTAAGTGGACCCCACTGTTTAATTGAATTTTGCAATTTTGACGATTTCAAAATGTTTGAAAAATGACTTTTGGAGGTTTGAACGAAAATTTGAATAGGTAACATACCATTTTCGTATGGCGCGGACTCGGATATCACCAACGATATCGGGTTTGGGTCCTGCGGGAGTGAGGTGTTACACATACATTATAATGGCACCTGGTAGAAACAAAGGGAAGAAGGTGGTAAGTATTAAAATTGTTCCTACCCACAACAACTAGATCAATCAGTTCCTAGCCAACAACAACTATTAACTTCATCCACCAATAAAGCAAGTCAACAATTGCCTCCATTTGCCTCAACTAACATAGAGGGATTTGTAAGTTCGTTAATCTTTAACACCTATAAATAAACTTATACCTAAATATCTATGTACATATTTAATGCATATTTTCTTATCATTATTCAGTTGTTGTTAGGTCCCAATGTCAACATTAAAAAAAAGAGGTAGAGATATAACTAAAGGTAGAGATATAGCTAGAGGTTGTGAGTTGCAACTAATGAATGTTGCAATGAACAATAAGTTGTCAATACATATTGATACTTTGCATGGTCGTCCTCTAGACAAGATTCATTCATCAAAATTGTCTAATGAGGATAACTCTAATGTTTCAAACTGTGTCACTTTATTATTAAGACAAAGGGCTAGGGATTGTCGTTATTGACTACTTTAGTATTAAAAAGCTTTTCCATCTAATGAGGAGGCAAGGAGACATGTTTCGGAACAGATGTCTCAAAAAATGGCACAATTTGTGTGATTATTGGGCCTCTCCTAATGTTTAGGTTTGTTTTCTTTACCTTTACATTTACTTTCATTAATCTTGTTAGATGATTTAATGAGTATCTTTTTTCTTTATTCAGGAAAAATATGAGAAGGCCAAGGTGAATAGAGGACAAATGAAAACTCCTCATAACCAAAGCTCCAAATCATTTGGTGTTAGGCAAAATGAATACGTAAGATATTCGTTTCCAAGTTATAATTATATCAATAATTACTATATTATTTATTGTTATATTCATATTTGTGTTCATAAAATAGAGTGAGAAGAAACTACATGGACAAGAGCGTGATACGTTCACACTCTACAAACTCACTTACTCTATGAAAAGTTAAGGGTGGATGTTTGAAGAATCACAAAATAACAATGTAAATAATAAATTTTATTTAAAATTAAAGTTTATTTATTTTTATAGTACTAACTAATAAAAATTGCATTGAATATTGATTTTAAGATGTAAGAGTTGCTACAAATATCAATGTCTAAGGGAAATGAGACAAATGTAGAAGACATTTGCATCAAAGTGCTATGTAATATCCCGTTACCAATGTTAAGGATAGAATATTGTATACGAGAGTTTATTGAGAGATTAGAAAGTGCATTTCATGGTAATGCATAATATAGCATACACATACATGTGAGTATTGATCTCTACACATTTAAATGATTGTACATGCATTCATTGACGTTTTTCAGGTATAATATCCCGTTAGCCGTGTTAAGGATAGAATATTGTATACGAGAGTTTATTGAGAGATTAGAAAGTGCATTTCATGGTAATGCATAATATAGCATACACATACACGTGAGTATTGATCTCTGCTCATTTAAATGATTGTACATGCATTCATCAACATTTTTCAGGTATAATTGATTTATATATGTGATTATTAGAGGATTGTCGTTTATTTGTATTGAAAACTAATTTGGAGGGTATAAATTATTGAATTAGAATTTTTGGTGAAACTTAGGAAAATTTCAAAATTATGAGTATTTATGGACTAGAAAAATGTCAAGTGGCAAGACAATTGATGAATGGTAGTAGAAATAAGAGTCATAAGATAGTGAAGAATTCTATAAATGATTTGGGGATTTATTGATAAATGATACTGAAAAATTTAGAGACAATTAGAGTAAAATTTGGAGTTGATTGGACTAGTTAAATAAGAGAAACCAGTTTAAACTTCTAAGAATTGAACAAGTGACAAATGTCACTTGCCAAGCCTAGTATTGATTTCACGAATTTACTGGAAATACCAAATTAATTGTTTGGTCTTGTTTTCTACTTCGTGACTTTCTTCATCCTTTGTAAGCTTCATTACTTCAGAAATTTCTCACCCTCACAACGTAAGTTTTACTCTCCCTTTTCACTTGTTATTTCACTGTGTTACCTTCCTCATTGTCACTCAAATATCTAAACTTCCAACCTTCAACTGTTGACGATCATGTTGTATTGGAATGCAAGGGTTCTTGTGATTTTGATGAATTTGGAGTTTCAAATAACTAAGTATCGTATAGTTTTCATGATATGTAGAATCAAACATACATCACGTTAGTTAATAGTTTAGTGTTTTTAAAACAAGGTTGTATACATATATTGTAATGTGAGTAAAAATTTAGAGAATATCGTGTGTCTTGCTTTTGCATTTGTTATGATCAATATTTCATAAGATGGTGTTGAAATGAATTTTGAGTTTGAAAGATCATTGAAAATATGTATAAAAAGAGTGCGGAAGATTTTTGGAGAAATGAGATGTGTATGCTCTGTTTTCACTGTGTCATTACATGAATCTTTTAGGTGTTTTAGAAATGAACTAAAATGAGTTTTGAGTTAAGGAAAAAGGTGTAACGTGATGTCATGATGTGGGAAAGAAAGATTAAAATGATAATTAGAGAAGAAAATGGAGAAGTCCAGAAAATGGAAAAATGCAGAAAACGTGATGAAGATGCGTGAATGATAAGTTCTTTTTTTAATGCTTATGAATAATCACAGATTTTGATTTGTTTGTGATCAAGTTGAGCTGAAATGGAAGTAGGAGTGGAAGAGGAAATAAGTTAAAAATGGTGGAGTTGGTAAAAAAAATGAAGAAGAAACAAAAAAAATATCTACAGTTCGTGACTCTGGCGTGCACGATTGTGACATTGCGTTACCAACTAGAAAAGCATGATCATGCACGAGCACGATCATGATCATGAGGAAGCGTCTCGCAATCCATGATCATGCACAAGAATGATCGTGACATTGCGCTATCAACTGGAAAAGCACGATCATGCACGAGCACAATCATGAAAATAAGGAAGTATCTCACAGTGCACGATTGTGACCATGCGCGGCAGTTGCAAACATCCTTCATTCTTTTGACTATAACTTCTTCTCCCAACCTCTAAATGACCTGAAATTTGAACCAACAAAATCCTCACACATTTTTCTTTCTCTCCACCAAAATTTGTGGCCATATGGATTCATTTGGAAAAGATTGAGTGATGAGTTTAAGATGAAAATGATGAAGTGTGTTGGAATATAATAAATGAGTGTTTTCACTAAATATGCTTTAGTATTTTAGCCATATCTTGATCTCTTGACCTCCAAATGGAATTATTGTTAATTTAGATTAAAATAGAAACATATGGCTACAAATTTCCAGAAGGAATTGAATTTTAATTCTATCTCTAAGAATTACAAAATCTGGCTTAAAATTGAGCACAGAGTACTGTTGTAGTTTAAGAACAGTCCAAAGTACTTAGAGTATAACTTTCAGAATACAGAACTAAATTGTATGATCTTGGTATCATTAGAAACTTAAGACACAGGGGAACAATTTTCTAGAAGTAAGTAGTCCTAAATACTCCATTTCCTTGTCATAATGATCATGCAAAGTTGACCCAAAAGTCTGTTTTGAGAAAAAGTTGGAATGATTAATTGAATGATGAACTTAGAATAAATTTGTTTTATTAAGGTGTAAACCTAAGTTCAAATCATATGTATGTGAGTTTTGATATATGAGTGATCATGTGATGAGAATAATGGATATATACCCAGGATTGTCATTAAGCATGCATAGTACATAATTTATATATATTTATGTGCATAAATGAGTATTTAAATAACTATGCAAATTTATGATATGTGTAAATGTATATTGCATGATATAGAGGAGCATTTAGAGAGTCAACATCCAGACATTGCTGAGACTTCAAGGCAATAGCTTTCTTGAGCAACCTATGAGTAACCTAGATGGTCTCACTTAATTGATTGTTTGTTTTAAATTATGTTCTGAATTATCTTATGAATGTAAACTTGATTGTGTTGATTCCAGACTTTGAAAGTCTGAGGCGTTTGATGCATGAATGAGACATTAGAAGTACTCCTTGTATGTGAATATGACTGAAATAAGTGTACTCAACAATTTTGTTGGATGTCGAACCAAGGTCCGATGAGAAATGTGTTCTGAATGTGAAAATGAAATCATGTGATTGATTGAGAGTGTGAGAATATAATGCATTTCATTACATGAATGCATGAAAGATAAAGGCAGTTGTGATCGGAATCACTAGTAAAAAGAGCTTAAAGCTCAGCATGTGATAAGAGCCTTAGGCTCAATTGCCATTGTACCTAGTATCCACTAAGAGATATGGGACATTATCTGATAAAAGCAAGGTATTCATAAAGGCTATGGGCTAGTGAAAGGCACTCAATCATAAAAAAAATAAATGCCAGTGAATCTCACAAGCATTGCGTTTAAAATTGATATGTGCAATATAAATTATTGAAATGATCAGTATGATTACTCTAACTGTGATATGTGATGCTCATGATAAATGAGATAATATGAATTATGTGTTTGTCTATGATGATGTCTTGTTGAGATATGGAGCCTGATAATATTTCAACAATCGCGAGTTGCCCTCCCCTTCTGAACCTCTGCATTTTTTCTTCTTCTTCTTTCTTTTATTCTTAATCAACTTCTTTAACTCATCTTTACTACATTTTTGACTTCCATGCAACAAAATCATTCAAAAACAGATCAAAACCGATAATTTACACCAAACCTCAAAGCCAGAAAATACAGTCATTTTCTTCATTTTGCTAAATAATGTTCACCTTCTTCTCATCTTTTTCTCTATCTACATTTCTAATTTGATTCTACTTCCATTTTTCCTTCACTTTTGACTCTTGTTACACTCAACATGCATAAACAAAAATCCAAAATCTAAGTTTGCAATAAAATCATCGAAACAGAAAAATCCATCCACGCATATCACCTTCATCTTTTCTGCATTTTGTTTTTCTCCATCTCTTCATTTTTCTATACTTCTAATTTTTGTACATTCTCACTTTTTTCTCAACTTTCATTTTAAACAATCTTTCTCATCTCCAACCTCATTTCACAACTATTCCTCAACTCTAAATTCATTCTTTTGTTCATCTGTAATAACTCTCAAACTCATGTATATGGATATATATACACAGTAAAAACTGAGCCTTTACTTATTTTTTTCCGAATTTTTTTGCTCTCATTACATACACATTTTCATCGATCTTTCAACTCCAAAAATCATTTCTATAACGTCTTATGACATATCGCTCATCAAAACCCAAAAAATCACCAAATCAAAATTTACATCCTATTTTCATAGTGAACATGAAAAAATGCTCATTTTTCTCTTATTTATGACATGCCAATAAATCAATATTTTTGCTTCATAAAACAACAACTCTAAAGGATTAACAAGTTACTTGATATAGCTCCAAAATCTTCAAAATCACTTGAACTCTGACTTTTCAATATCACCAGATTATCCACATTCCACGGTTGTAGGGTTAGGTTTCTTATGGTAAAAGAAAGAGACAACAAACTAGAAGGTTTAACTTTGGTGAAGGTTTGATGAAAAACTCTGTGTAAAAGAACAAATTAGAAGAAGACATATACAAAGAAGATATTTTTAAGACAAGACAAACAATGTCTTTGTCTGTCAAAGTTAAAGGAATAGTAGTAGCTGTTTAAGATCAAGTTTACAAGTGACACTTGTCACTCATCCCTCTTTTAAGGCTTTAACTAGTTCCCAACTAACTAGATCTTATTGAACTAGTTCCATAACTCCTATTTTTTATTCCAATTATCACCAAATTTTTCTTAATAACTTCTTCTCACAAATTCTAAATTCATCTCCAAAATTTCAAAATCCTTTTCAAAAGTCTCCAATATCAATTGTTTCTTATCTCTATTTTCATTGATCAATTTACTCACCAATCCTAATCTAATCATATCCAACAATTTTAGGAAATTATTCCTAAATTCACCAAAAATTCTAAATCAACAATTTATATGCTCCAATTCGGACTTCAATGCAAATAAATCACAACTCTCACTAATATCACATTAACAAATCAGTTATACCCGGAATGTCAATGAAAGCATGTACAGAAATTTTAATGTGTGCAAAAATTTAAATTCACATGTTTATATGCTAACAATATGCATGGGCATGAGATGCAATTTTCTTAGTCTCTCCTTGATCTCAGATGTACCATATCTTAGGGTTCTAACCCTTAGTATAGGAAACGAAATATTACATTTCTCCCCTCCTTAATAAATTTTGTCCTCGAAATTTTTATTTGTTTAATCAAACAGGCAGGGGTATGTTCCCTCTTATGCTCCTCTGTTTCCCATTTAGTTTCATCCCTTGAATAATTTCTTTCAATTGACCATAATCAATAGACTCATTAGGTATTTCAATCACTTACTTAGATATCACACTATCTTAACTATTTCCCCAAAATAATTTAGATTACTTAAAATTTTCACTTCATGTGCCGGCAATACATCTTTGTCAGATCATATTAGTATTTCCTAGCATACTCACATATCACCCATTATGAATTTGAAACATCTTTGTTGGTTCTACAAACTCATATGTTAATGGTCTTATGCTTTCAATAACTTCATGTGGATAAATACAATTCGAGCTTAGTTTATCCTTTTTCCTAATCTGAGCACACCTTACCAAGGTGATACTCTCAGAAACAATTCATCTTTCCTTAATAATTCAAATCTCTTCAGTGTTAATACACTCTACTTTTATATCTATCTCACTATATTCCATAACTTCAATGTTGATCCACCAAATTCATTCATCTTTCATGCCCCACTTAATTTCCAACATAGATCAATTCATTCATCAATAGTATCTCGAATCAATTATGGCCTATAGTCTTTTTTTTAGCCCTATTCATTTTGATGTAAGCGCGAACGACTCTTTTTATCGTATAATGCCTCATACAGTATTCTAATGATATCAATAGGATGATGATTGATATGCTTAAAATCAATTAAAATCATAAATTAGCATCGTGTTTCTATGAACTCCAAAATGTAAGCTTTTAGTATATCTCCAACAGTTAAGACTGTTGACAATTCATACATGCAGTCACTTGCTTCTACATTCTTAACTATTAAGTACTATTTCGGTGTATTCTTACTAGGATGTATAACTAAGGTTTTTATTTGTGCCTTTTCTAGTAGTCTCTTTGCTCGTTCATCTTTATCAAGTACACATACTTTTTATTTCAATCACAAAGTATCACTTTTCCTATTCAGATTCAAATTCAAATTCATTTTCAATTCCTCAATAAGATTCATAATCCTGAATCCTTAGTTTTTAGGCTTTGTTAATTCTTTCAAGTGAAATTGATCTTAAATTTCAATAGCTAATAGTACTTTGAATTACCCAAAATTTAACTCGACATTTTATGCTTTTTATGGCATTAGATCGGTAATCTTAATATCTAAATTTGTGATACACTGCTAATGAATTTTCTATTCAATACATCATATTATAACATTGGCTTTACTAGGAAATTCTCATTTGTACATCATAATCTTCCAGTAACTCTATCCATTGTCTTAGTCTCATTTTCATTTCTTTCAAACTCAATAATTATCTCTTATTTTAATAACCCGTATAAAATCTGAAATATTTCACTGTACTTATAATGTCTCCAAGCTCCTCAATGCAATTACTATTGCAGCAAATTCTAAATCATGTATCAAAATTTAGCTCATGAGGCTTAAACTGTCTCCATGCATAAGAATTTCTTGATTATGCTGCATTAGATTTCATCCTAGTTTTTGATATGAAACTTCATTACATACGACATAATCTCCATAACCAAATGATATAGTTACGTCAGTGTTATAATTCATCAAAGATTCTTTTTATATTCATTAATCCATACATTTTACATGTTTTCCCTAAGACATTTTCTTCAAAAGACTAAGATCAGTAAAAACTTCTTAATAGTCACTCGTAGTATCCAACATGCAGTTAGTTCTAAAGAACTTCGAATCTCGCATATATTCCTTGTAGTTTCTCACTTTATCATCACCTCTATCTTCTTTTAGTCTCCCAACGTGCCATGTTCAAATACTATATCATCCACAATTTATTTGATAAAGCAAAGATTCACTTTTATAGAACTTGGCATATAACTGTTTCTACCTTCGTGATATGTAAGATTTCCTCAAGTTTTCAAAATGTTCTCTTACTTTTCGAATACACTCAAAATACCATCTATGATCATAGTCGCTAATTAATACAATTTTGCTTGGATTACTTTAATCTTCAATACCATAATACTATCGGGGGTATTGTTAACTCCAACAGATATAACCCAAATTTCCTTGTGCCCATGATTTGTTCTCTTAATTCTTTAAGTATCTAATTCCTCAATGAGGTAGTATTATCTCATGTTATTTTCAATTTTCCTAATTAACTTCTTCTTCTCGAATGATTTTCTCAATTCATTCTATTTCCTCTAATTTCACGTTGACTTGTTTTAACGTCTGTTCTTTCTCACTAGTTTCTCCACATATTTCAATTTATTTGTAATCTTAACTCCTGTGTTTGTAACACATTTATCATATCAAATTTGTATCTCCCGAACATATTTACATAGAATATAATATGGACTTATATTCTCCTCATATTAGTAATTAATGTCTCCTCAATTTTAATAATCTAATCAAATAGTTGGATACTTTACATCAAACAAAATGCATATATTCTCAGTAGCATATTCTACCTCTCAAAATTCACTTTTGATTCATTACATATTCATTTATGATTTGTTTCTTCATTGATCATTCTTAAATTCAATGATATGATTAACTTAACGTAATTCAGGAAAATTCTTCTTTGAAAGAAGATTTCTTGCTACTTTCATTGATACTGTCCATATAATCCTTATTAATCAACTGTCTTTATCATCGCTTATCGATCATTCTTAGTACTTCAAGAAGATCGATTTCAATCATTTTGTACACAGTCATAATGTTCTGGTTACCAAAACCCAATGAATTAGTAGACATCATAATTGTCACATATACTTAGATGTGTATCATCAAGGTCATCTCATTCTATCCAGAGATTTATTTCTGATAGATCACCAATTATCTTACAATAGTACTACTTTGATCTCAGTTGATCCTAGACAATATTTCTCTCTTCCTATTGTCATTTATTTCATCTCCCATATGTATATTCTCAATCAATTCAGAATTATAGATGTATAAAATCATCATTTATTCAATGGCCTGAATGTTTATTTGTTATATCTAACCATATACTATTTCTCATATCTAAATATCCATATACCTTCCTCTTCTCACATTCTGACAGATCATCATTCTTATCAGTGCTTCTAACAGCTCAAACTCTTAACACATGCTCATGTGTGTGACTCATATGAATGTAACTCAGACTAGGGATCAGTTGCTACTGCCTACTATGACATGACAAAAATGCATGTACCTTAACACGTATTTTAGAAAATGCCCATATTTAGTAATTTTGGGCTTTGATATCAAATTGTAGTACCCCACTCTCACAAGATACGTACCCGACATCCTAAGTGATGTTTGAGTGCGAATCCTGTAAGGGTGACATGCTAGAACAGTCAAACTCTTTTTTTCCAAAATATTACACACAGAAATCAATTATCGCATTTAGGTCCATACATTTATTTCATAACACTGAAATCACAATTATTATAATACTCAAATTGATTCTCATTTACAAACCCTTCCACTTTGGAAAGTTATTACAAAATAAAATATTCAAATATACATGTTACAGAAATCACAGAAGACTCAATTTGGTACAAAAATAAAGAAATACAATATAAATGCGAACTGATCCCGACCTCTACCTCTTACTTGAATGCAGTGGCTATACTCCCGTTTGCCCAACGGGGTAAACTCTTCTAAGCCTGAAAAATATTGCAAATTTTGGGTAAGTTTTGCGAACTTAGTGAGTGACCAACTTCGATGGCTCACTCATCACATAACATATACAATTCAAATATTCACAAAATTCACATCATCTCATTAATAATCATATTGAGGCACATACACTTGATCAATCATTTCACATTTTACATTCCACACATATCACATTCAGAAGTCATTCAAACCATTATAATCATTCATATCATGCATATGCAGTGTACATGAGACTCACTTTCAATTTGTTACTTTATTATGACCGAGTGTCTAAACTGTCCCGTACTTATTGTGGATACTGGGCTCATTGATAACTATCCCGTATTTGTTGGGGATACCGAACTCATTTTACATAGTGAGCTTTTGAATCTTATACACTTTTTGAGCTTTAAGCTCCTTTTCACAATCTGAGCTTTAAGCTCTTTTTCACATTATGAGCTTTAAGCTCCTTTTCACATTCTAAACTTTAAGTTCTTTTTCGGTGGCTATTCCAGTCACAACTGTCTTTATGTTTCACGCATTCATATAATGGAATACATCACATATCATATGCTCAATCAGTCACATATTTCCATTTTACATGTCATCAGACCTTAGTCCGGCATTCAACATTTAAGTTGAGTATCACTTTTTCATTAACATGCATGTTCACATTTTTCTTCAAAACTAGGTCTGACATTTAACAATCAAGTTACGAAATCACATATTTCGTCTAATTCACATACAAGGAGCACTTTTATTATTATTCATGCATTTATCAAACTCCTCAGACATTTAATATCTGGAATCAGAACAATCACATTTCATTTCAATAACAATTCAAAGCAAAAATTTAAAGCATAACAAACAGTGAATGAGACCATCTAAGTCGATTCACAGTACGCTTCAGGTTAACAATAGCTTCCATGATCTGAGAACGTCTGAATGTGAACGTTTATCCTGCACATCCAAATTATACAACATACACATTAAAAAATTTGCACTATTATAAGCATTCATTTATGCACAAATGTGTATATATAATAAGTTCAATGCATGCTTAATGAAAATCTTGGGTATCTTATCAGATTTCACACTATATCCACATTCGCATTTATAACTCAATTATTTCATTCTTAGCATTATTTTCTCTCACAATAACAATTTCTCATTCACTTTAACTTGATACCTATTACTCCTTTTATTTGAATCACAACTATTATCATATGAATATCTTAATTCCCAATAAACCCATAGCTTTAGTACTTTGATAACAACAATTCATTCACTAAAGTTATTTCAACATTAAAAGATCAAACATTATCTAAGCTCTCATTTCTTCTTATAACATCTCCCAAAATTCCAAACCTTTGGGTCTATTTTCTATGAACATTTTGACTAGGAAAATGAAGTAATTGGGCAACACCTTCTTCTAGAAAAATGTTTCCCATTGTCTTACATTTCTAATGACATCAAGATCTTTTAATTTGGTTCAGTAATCCGAAAGTTGTATTCCAAATTTTTCAGACTATTCATAAACTAAAATGGCATCTTGTACTCAACTTTAATTAAAAAAATTTGGAATTCTAGAGACAAGATAAATTTTGATCTTTCATAAAATTTGTATTCTTATGTCTCTATTTTACTCCAAATTAGAAATCATTCCATTCGGATAACTATAGAACAAGATATCTTCAAAATATCGAAGAAAGTTTAATGAAAATACTCCAATGTTCATTTTCTAGAACTTTTCATCTTTTTCATCCCACATTTATCACTCAATCTCTCCCAAATGATTTCAGATGGCCATAATTTTTGGGTAAGATGTAGATCAACATGTTTCAAATCTAATGGTTCAAGTCTCATGCCATTTGGAGGTCGAGAGAATAAGATATTACCAAAAGATCGAAAGTTGTTCAGAGTTTTTACCAACCAAGGAAGTCGCGATCATGCTAATCAACATTTAGAGTTTAAGCACGATCACAATTCTCCAGCCAAAAGAGGAAAGTCATAATCTTGCTCCTATCCTTTCTTCCATAAATGCACGATCTCGAGTTACCTTCTCCGTCTGAACCTCTACATTTTTTTCTTCTTCTTTCTTTTATTCTTAATCAAATTCTCTAACTCATCTCTATACATTTTTGAATTCCATGCAAAAACATCATTCAAAAACAAATCAAAATCGAGAATTTACACCAAACCTCAAAACTAGAAAAATACATTCATTTTCTTCATTTTGCTGCATATCGTTCATCTTCTTCTTATCTTTTTCTCTATCTACATTTCTAATTTGATTCTACTTCCATTTTCTCTTCAGTTTTGACTCTTATTATACTCAACATGCATAAACAAAAAATCCAAAATCCAAGTTTGCAATAAAATCATCAAAACAGAAAAACCATCTATGCATATCACCTTCACCTTCACTGCATTTTGTTTTTCTCCATCTCTTCATTTTTCTGTACTTCTAATTTTGTACATTCTCATTTTTTTCTCAATTTTCATTTTAAACAATCTTTCTCGTCTCCATTATCATTTGACAACTATTCCTCAAGTATAAATTCATTCTTTTATTCATCTCTAATAACTCTCAAACTCACGTATATGGATATATATACATAGTAAAAATTGAGCATTTACTTATTCTTTTCTCTAAATTTTTCTACTTTCATCACATACAGATTTTCATCGATCTTTCAACTCCAAAAATTATTTCTACAACCTCTTATGACATATCGCTCATCAAAACCAAAAAATCACCAAATCAAAATTTACATCTTATTTTCATAATAAACATGAAAAATGTTCATTTTTCGCTTATTCATGACATGCCAATAAATTACTATTTTTACTTCATAAAACAACAACTCTAAAGGATTAACAAGTTACTTGATATTGCTCCAAAATCTTCAAAATCACTTGAACTCTAGCTTTCCAATATCACCAAATTATCCACATTCCAAGGTTGTAGAGTTAGGTTTCTTATGGTAAAAGAAAGAGACAACAAAATGGGAGTAGCAATGGGTATAGGAAAGCAAGGTTCAACTTTGGTGAAGGTTTGAAGAAAAAACTCTGTGTAAAAGAACAAACTAGAAGAAGACATACACGAAGAAGATATTTTTAAGACAAGACAAACAATGTCTTTGTCTGTCAAGTTAAAAGAATAATAGTAACTTTTTAAGATCAAGTTTACAAGTGACACTTGTCACTCATCCCTCTTGTAAGGCTTTAACTAGTTCTCAAGTAACTAGATTTTATTGAACTAGTTCTATAACTCCTATCTTTTTATTCCAATCATCATCAAAATTTTCTTAATAACATCTTCTCACAAATTCTAAAGTCATCTCTAAATTTTCAAAATCATTTTCAAATTCTCCAATATCAATTGTTTCTTATCTCTATTTTCATTCATCAAATTACTCGCCAAGTGGCATTTTTCCTAATATAATCATATTCAACAATTTTTGAAAATTATTCCTAAATTCACCGAAAATTCTAAATCAACAAATTATTTTCTCCAATTTAGATTTCAATGCAAATAAATCACAACTGTTGGGTCCCGAAAATTTTTTTATTTTTATTTGAATTAATTATTTAATTATGGATTTATTCGTTAAATTATTTTAT